>CM043119.1:67984649-68112854 GCA_023701765.1 Hylyphantes graminicola
TGGTTGGTTGGTTTATACATATTTTCAGACTTGTGTGCTTGCTCAGAGAGCCGCTTATAAACTTGTAAAGTAAGACAGTCACAACACACACTAGAGCGGCATGCACACATATACGTGACAGATTTTGTGCCAAATCTATCGCGCGCCCAAACCTCGCACAATTTTAAATAGAGCCAAATGATAATTTAATTTTCAAATATTTTATAAACTGGTTGATTATGCAAATTTCAAACGCGCACTAGAGCTGAGTGTTTGCAGCTATATCTTTTTCAACGCCAAATTAGCAAAAACGCGCTAAATGAGATTAAAGGATTTATGTTTTTATGCGTGAAATTGCGGTGGTATTTATCAGTGAATTTCATAGCGTATTTTTAATTTTGAATTTCAAGGTAATATAAAGAGCGTCAATCTTCACTCGAGCGGAAAGGATAAACATAAGCTTATTGTCCTATAACGGGTTAAATGATACATACTTGGATAGATTCGAATTTTTTTAGTCCGTGCGAAGAACGGGTATTTATTTGCTAGTAATGAAATTAAAAATGGCATAGGTTGGTTGATTGGATGATAGACATATATCTTCAGGCTTGTGTGCTTGGTCAGAGACCCGCTTATAAACCTTCGTCAAGTAAAACAGACCCAACAAACACACTCACACATGACAGATGCTTAGCATTGGTAATTTTCTGTACTTTTTAAAATTCGAATGAAAAATAATTACAATTTAGAAATATAAGTAGATTATACAGTATGAAGTTAGTATAGTGTAGTGTCTATATTTTTGTTTTACAAATCTAAAAAAATTGGTTAAAAAAAATTAGCTCCGCAAGTTACAAACACTATACATGAAGGCTTTGATATGAGTAATTTCTTCCGTGAGCATTGGGCTATTTCCCAATGTAAAGAATACAACGCTGCCCTCATCGGAAAATTTTGAAACAGAATATTTAAATGTTTAAAACTATTTTTTTAAATTAAATTTTAAAAAAAAATTCAACAAACCTATTTTTCCCGCGATCACTAAAACACTTTTTTAATGTTCAGTGAGGAAACGGGAAGTTAAATTCCACCCCAAAGTGTCTTATGATTTTTTCGGCATAAAATACGTTATTGATAGCAATTTCTTTTTAATCAGCTTGGTACTTTGAATGGCTGCCAAACTGCAATGGATTACATGAGTAAAAGCAACGGTGGAAATGGAGGAATGGTCATTAACATTGCTTCTGCTGTAGGTATGCTATTCATTTATGTGTCCAATAGAGTCTGTTTCTAAGTACAGGGTGGTGCAAATAAAGGCGGCCCGAGTCCAGAGATAGGAATGCGTTGAAATGCTTGGCGAGAAAAACTCTTGAAGCCGCATGAAACCTGTATTTGCATTTTTTGGATTGGATTAGCTTCACACTACACTGTTAAAAATTTTGTGCTTGCTTTCACCATAATAATGGTTCCTAGTAGCTGCAACGGCTGTGTGGTGATATATTTCACCTTATTTCTGATATTCAGTCGAACCATTTTTTAAAGTTTTGGAAACAAAAATCTGAGAAACAGTTCAATCCAATGCCGAAAAGATGGTGAAAATCTTCACCACACAGCCGTTGCAGCTACTAGGAACCGTTATTATGGTGAAAGCAAGCACAAAATTTTTGACAGTGTAGAGCTACTCATAGACTAGCGGCGAGTTCAAATCTTAGTTCGTATTGTACGAAGACGTTCCATAATGCAAATTTTGTGTCTTGCAATCAATTTAGAATGTTGTGTATACAAAAACAAAAAAAGGTTCTATTTTCTAGGATAAATAACGACCGAAATAGCGGTCGGAACTTTTTTTTTTTAATCAGCTCCACAAACCTTGTATATTTCATTTCAACTAGCTTCTCAAACCATAGCGTAGTTGCCGGCAAATAATTCACCAAGCGTTTGTTTGGGCTTAATATTGACGCGATCAATAGCTTCATTTGACAAACCTGTTTTTCTATTGGCTTTTGATTTGGCAACATTTCTGTCGTATTCGTATCTCGACGTTGGGGCCGCTTACACCCTGTATAACTCAAACACCATCTAGTAATATGAGAAATGACATAAAAATGATGCTGAAATTATTTTGAAATTTTGTTCATGTTATCAACACTCTTAAAACAAAAGAGTGAAATCCACTCCAGTTGGAGAAGTGCATTTTTGACACCCTAAAGGCATGCATATTTTCTCAGACTGAGTTAAAATCACTCGTTTGGAGTGATCCTGTCGGAGGTTTAACACACAAAGGATCCACTCGAAAAGGAGAAGTGCATTTTCCAGTCTGGAGGAGTGAAATCCACTCAGACTGAGGTAAATTGGGAGTGTTTGTTTTAAGAGTGAAACTTATAATACAGTTTAAAATATTAGTATTAAGGGGGATTGGGCGCGCTGGACCATGGGTCTCCAAACTCAAAGTGCCTCAGTTTTAATCAAATGGAGAGAAAAAATATTTTCTCTGCCACATTTCTCCGGCTGTATTGAATATTTTTACAAACAGTTTTTGTTAAAAAATGTAGATAACTTACAGGTCTCTATAATTCCACTTTTTAAAAATTGTTTCGAATACTTTTTGTAAAATTATTTATTAAAAAATAAAAACAAAATATTCGAACCAATTTCAAAAAGTGGGATTGTCGGGACCTTCAAGTCAGCTACATTTATCACAAAAAAAAATCCGTTTGTAAAAATATTCAATACAGCCGGAGAAATGTGGCAGAGAAAATATTTTTTCTCTCCATTGAGTGAATTAAAACTGATGCACTTTCCTTTGGAGACCCGCTGTGCAGCGCACCCATAAAATAAATTCATCAAATTATAATTGGATTGGCCCGTCCATGGCCGAGTGGTCTAGGCATCTGCCTCAGGATTCAGCCTTTTCAAGAGTGCGGGGGCTCGAATCCCACCTACTGCCAGTCATCCGATAAATCGGATATATGTACTGGGAAAGAGTAGAAAATCCAACTCGTGACGGATGGGCCCGAGAACACTGGGACAGACGTGCTCGTCAAATCTGTGGAGTCTAAAGTCCTGACGGCGTCAGCGTACGATGTCGCTCGAAGTTCCGTTGGGTGCCCGTTCAGGTGTCGACCTCGTCACTTGACCAGGGTTCTAAATTACGAGACGTTATTGGCTGTGCTAAAGCTCCTAATGGAGGCTAGAAATAGGCAGCCGGAAACGATTACACCACACTACATGATTTGATTGGATTTTAGGTTTGAAGCCTTGTCCAGAAGCTCCAGTTTATGCAGCTACAAAGCATTTCGTCGTAGGCTTGACTCGAAGTTTTGGTGTAAGCATTTGTACTTACGATCCATTATCAATTAATACTTTTCCAGCGAAATTCTGCAACGTCTTTCAGGTGCAGAAAATATTTTTTTAAAATGATAATATTTGAATTCCTTTTTTCGCATTTGTTTGTTTTTTAAACTTAGGGGAGAGTGGGGGCTATTGGGAAGCAGGGCCAATGGGACAAGGGCCCTAAAAAGCTGGGGAAAATATACTTTTTTTAGAAATTTTTTCTACACTACAACATTGTAATACATAGTTAGACTTAACAACCAAAGATCAGCAATTAAACGCCTGTGCTGATGTGGAGAGAAGAATTGTTGCTTTGGAGAATCGAAAGTTAATTAAAAGTGTACCTTGTTTTTCACTTTTGAAGTATTGAATAAAAACTTTCCATGAATTAAACTACAATTTTAGATAGATGAAATATCCTAGATGACGATAGTATTTGTCAAATACTGTGGTAAAGTACAAGTGCTTCTGTGTTGGGTCATTTATAAAAAACAACACTGTGGGGTCTAATGGGACAGAAACAGTGGGGGTCTAATGAGACACGAATAAACCTAGCTTTGTATGCTTCTCTCGAAGAATATATATAAATCTCTAATATCTTATCGTTGAAAAAAACTTTTTTAAACTTTAATTTTAACTTTTGAACTTTTTTCATCGTATAATAAGTGAAAGTTCAAGTAGTGATTGGTGACATATTTCCACCTGCAATTTTGTTAATTACATCTGAACAGAGCTTGGTGAAGATAAATAAATTGTTGTCGGTAAATTTTGCTTGGAAGCAAGCTATTTTTTATTTCTTGGATTGATTTCTGAAAAAGAAGGCGATGAACTGAAAATGTTCGTATGGAAGGGTAGTTACATATATATTCAGGCTTGTGTGCTTGATCAGAGACCCGCTTAAATTCGTCAAGTAAGACAGACACAGAAAGAATTTTTACTGTCACAGAGAAAGGAAGTACACCCAGGGCAAAAGCGGGAATCCAATCCACTCCCGTTACAGCGAAAATGTTCGTTAGAATGATCTGAAAAAGGTGAACGATGGTAAGCTATTTGAAGATAAAGACAGTCTTTTAAATACTTGTACCGTGAAAAAATGGACAAGTTTGGGATAAATTTTAGAAGTTTTTTTTAGTTATAGAAAGTTAATTTTTAAGTTTTTTTAGCTATAAAAAAAGATTTAGTTATAAAACTAAAGATTTAGTTATAAAACTATCCTTTCCAGTGATTCATCAAAAATTATGGGAACATCTTCAATTTTGAGTTTTAACTTTGATATTTAATCTTTAAGTGGGGAATAGTTGTTTTAAAAAAAGTTCGTTATGTATACACTATGTAAATGGTATTTTCGTTAAAATTTTATTTTCTGGTCATTTTCTGATTCATTTTCCTCTTTTTTAATATTTTATTAAGGCAACATTTAGCATGTCCCATTAGCCCTGCACCCTGTCTAATTAGCCCCCACATATGTGGGATAATGGGACATTTACATGTATGTTTAAAATGCTCATCAACCAAAATATGGTAATGTTTTAGCATTTGTCCAATGATTTTTTTAAGTAAATGAATGTTCAGTTTATGAGTTTGTAAAAAAAGAAATTCAAATTCTTTTATTTTTGCTGAAATACAGAGGTTGAAAAAAATTTGTCCAATAGCCCCCACCCTCCCCTACTTTTCGTATTAGTTGCATCAATAACTATTCGTACTGTTTCATATGTGTTAAAACTATTTTTTTAAAAAACAAGGTTATAAATCATCACTTAAGTTCCCACATGTGCCATCTCACTTTGCACAACGGATCAGATTTTAAACAGCATTTTATTATTGAAGATGCAGCATTTTATTATTGAAGATTGTTGAATCCAAATAATACCTTTTTATTCTTTCCTGCTAAGCTAGGGTTATCATTCAGTAGGATACTTTCAAAGCGTCGATGCTTTTTTTGATATCAAATTGGCTCTTCAAAACAATTTCTACTAATTCACTATAATAACATTTAAAACTCGACATGTCGTCCTTTCATTGAAACTTTATCGAACGTCTGGTAAAAGTTTTGAAATTGCTTGGTCACCTCTGGCGAAAAGTATATTTTGTACATGAAGTGTTTACAAGAATGAATTTTGGACTCCCCCCCCCCCCCCTCCCTTTTCTTCCCAAGAGCCAATGGTCATCTCTTGAAGATGTTATTAATTGTAAACAAATCGAACCTTTTCTCTCCTACATGGATAACACCAGTATTAAAGTTCTTTTATTTGTTTAGTATTTAACTCTTTGTAAGTGGTGAAGTGGTCGAAACACATGTCGGTTTTGATTCTTTGTTTCTAGATTAACAGCTGCGTTGTGCTTTTCGACCATATTTGAACAGCTAGATTTTGACACTTCTGCTTATAATTATGGTGTTCGTACGTGTTCGCAGCTGAAATTTAGATATATTTTTTATATACGATTGGGAAAACTAGTTAATTGTAATGAGACTTTGGCGCATAGTGGCGCAAGAAAGTTGCACTCTTTCAAATATTTAAAAACGTAGTATGTTAGAAACTAAAGTCAAAAACTATAATTCAACAATTATTTGGTATTTTTCAATCAGCTAATATAAAATAAAACCTTTTTTAAAACACAAAAAAATTCAATTTTTTTTGTAATTAAATAATAAATCGTGCATTTTGAATTCCCATGTATCACCTCAAAACTTGTATTTTTCATTTGTGGACTTTTCGTAACTATACATACATAAAAAAATACTTTTAAAGATTTTTATTTGGTAGTCTTACTATTCAATTATCTATTAATTTAAAAATATATTAATTTTGCATTTTGCGAACACTTCCAAATTAGGCATTTTGGTCGCTCCTACACCACTGTGCGTGGTCGTAGTAAACTAAACTTTTGTAATAATTCGATAAATATATTACTTCCCATATGAAAATCACCTAAATGACTTCGTATAAAAAGTTTTACTTTTGAAGCATTTGTTGCATAAATAACAATTAAAGTACTACTTCGTAAATGAATAGTACACGGGAAGAACCGATTGATTTCTTAGAAGGCTTTCCTTTAAAAGCCTCTTTGAGGATGATAGCGAAAAATTGCATAAACTGGTGTAAGGAAACAGGTTACTCGCTTTGTTTTTCTTTCGCGGCAACCCTGATTCACGCTCCTCAAAGTGGGGAAATTTGAATCGTCATTTTTATGAGGATTTGAATGTCGTCTAATCTAAAGAAATATTTCGTCATTTTTGAGCATGTGAGTACAACCAATGAGATTCAGTTTCCTCAAAATCACGATACAGAATCGTCAAATCAAGATCGTAAAAGTGAGGATTCGCGTTTACTCAAAAGTCACGTAATAGTTTGACGAAACAATCCTCAAAATTAACGAAATGAGGCTTGAGGATTCATGAATCGTCAAAAACGAAAGTGTTATTTCTGAGAGTGCAGACACAATTACGGAAAGACTCTAAAGAAATCAAGTTGTTCTTCCCGTGTACTCTTCCTCCCTTTTACACACGATTATTAAAGTTAGGATTTCTGTTTCATTGTATAAAAATAAAGTTTAATATGTTTCAGAGTTCTTTCCACTATAGTGAGCATGGCATATCATTTACTGCCCTGTGTCCGTCTATTATTGAGACAGAAATGGCAGCGAGAACCAAAGAACTGTTTATTAATGGTCAGAAGAGGTGGAAAGCTATTATGAGGTATAGTAGAACTTCAGAATAACCTGAATGGTCAGAAATTCTATTATAGACAAACACACTTTCCTACACTACGTGCCAACCTAACTTGGGTAAAAACAAAGAGTAAAAAGTCAGAGGGAAAAGCGCAGTTGGTCCCGGAAGAAAGTTAGTTGGAAACTCTTGTAAAGTAATATTTACATACAAAATGATCTGAATACAATTTAACCAAAATACACTTTTCATTCTGATAAAATTTCCATATTTTCTCAAATAAAATTGAAATCTGTTAGACTTTAAACAAAATTAATGTTTTAAACATGTTTTCTGGATTGGATTCACAAATAATTTATGGAATTCTTTACTTGCGAGGAAGGAATCTATATACCATAGCATATTTCTATTCACCCAACTTAGGTTGGCAAGGAGTGTAGGATGACTTAAGGGGGAATGGGCGCGCTGTGGGTCTTGGTTCTCCAAAGCAAACTGCATTAGGGTTAATCCAATATAGAAAAAAATATTTTCTCTGCCACATTTCTCCGGCTGTATTGCATATTTTTACAAAAGGTTTTTTTATGTGATAAATGAAGCTGTCTGACAGTCCCACTTTTTAATATTGCTTCGAATACTCTTTGTAAAATTATTTTTACAACATTTTTTAAAAATTGCGAACCAATTTAAAGAAAGTACTGATTGTCGGGACCTGTAAGTCAGCTGCATTTATCACATAAAAAAGAACCGCTTGTAAAAATATTCAATACAGCCGGAGAAATGTGGCAGAGAAAATATTTTTTTCTATATTGGATTAACATTGAGGCACTTGAGTTTGGAGAACCCAGATCCAGCGCGCCCATTCCCCCTTAAGTCACCCTACACTCCTTGCCAACCTAAGTTGAGTGAATATAAATATGCTATGATATATAGAGAAGATCCTTCCTAAGAACTTCCAAGTAAAGAATTCCATAAATTATTTGTGAATCCATCCAGAAAACATGTTTAAAACTTTAATTTTGTTTAAAGTCTAACAGATTTCAATATTATTTGAGAAAATCTGGAAATTTTCTCAGCATGAAAAGTCTATTAAAAAAAATAATTGTAATTAAAAAAATAATAATATTTAAAAAAAAATCGTTAAAATATTCAGTACTGCCGGAGAAATGTGGCAGACAAAATATTTTTTTTCCCTATTGGATTAACATTGAGGCACTTGAGTTTGGAGACCCCCGGTCCAGCCCGCCCATTCCCTCCCCTTAAGGTAGGCGAATACCCAAAATTTCCCAAAATTCTAAAATTTTTACTATTGCTTTAATCTTTTCCAAATTTGGCATAGTGATTTCAATTATAATGAATAATACTTTTTAGGCTTTTGTTTTTATTTAAATATAATTTATTTTAAACTGTGTTTTTCTACTAAAAAAAAGGGCTGGGGAGCCCAGTCGGTTAAGCACTCGCTTAGCATGCGGAAGGTCCCAGGTTCGGGTCCGGGCATCGCCAAAAATAGCTGCCGACCTATAAACGGCCCGTGCAGCCAAAAATGTCCGACGAATAATACCCCGTGTAAGGGAGTGCACGTTAAATATCCTTCAAAGTCCTAACGCTGCGTACGATGTCGCCCTTAACGGTTGCGCTGGGTGCCTATTCAGGTGTTGGCTCGTCACCTGACTGTGGTTCTAAAATACGACGCCCGTCGCCAATAGCCCTCGTGTAGCTCTAGTGCGACGTTAATTCAAACCAAACCAAATCTACTAAAAAAAAGAGGTTTACGCCAACAAGTCTACCACATTATTTTTATCCTGTAAACATTTATTGTGTATTAAATTCTTCGTTTTTAACTGATACATGCAATGACCCTCTAGAGTTACATACAAATTACAAGAAAAAAAGTTATTAAGAAAAATGTTATAAATTAACCACACACACAAAAAGGATTTTTTTCGATTAACTTACACTTGGACATTAAAAAAAAAAAAAAACTTGTATACTTAGACCAGATGTTAGAGGTTCATGGCACAGATATATATTGAAATAGCACCTGTGAAAAATTTCACTTAAATTAATGTAAAACTTTTTATGCTAGAAGTGTTGGCGTAAACCCCTTTTTTTAGTTGAAAAACACCGTTTAAAATAAATCAATTATATTTAAATAAAAAAAATTGCCCCAAAAGCATTGTTCATTATATTTGAAATCACTAAACCAAATTTGGAAAAGATTAAAGTAATAGTAAAAATTTTAGAATTTTGGGTATTCGCCTACCTTTAGGAGTATCTCTATATAATATAAAATTGTAATTGTAGGACGCTTGAAAGCCACGTGACTTACGCGGCTTCAGCCAATCAGAAACGCTGAAAGTATAAGTCTGGCGATGTGCTTGTTTAGTGCCGGGGCTGCTTCAGGTTGCGTCCCGTAGCTTTGGTAGAGATCGTTGCTTAGCGTTAGAGCTACGTGATGCCTTGGAGCAGTACTACTAGCGAAGCAGTGGAGCAGAAACTAGCCAGATTGTATAGATGAGCATTCCTTCATTGGCAGTATCCTCATATTAGTCTTGCATGTTTGTTTACGGAGCAAATAAATAGGAATTGCGTAGCAATTCCCGGGAGTTGGCGAGCAACAGCGAGCAGAGGGCTTTGCCCCCTAGTCTATTATACTTAGATAGATGTCATTCGAGTTTAGCTTGCTATTCATTTTTCTAATTATAATTACTGTGCAAATAGTCTTTGTTAAACTTCTTCTTAGTTTTTTAAAACAAAAACATCGTAAATAAAATATGGAAGTTATGTAATGATTTCATAGTCGGGAAGTTAATCACTGAAACCAATCTGGTCAGGCTACACTTACCGAAACCAGAAAAGTGGTAATTAAAGTTTCCCTGAAGGATTTATCTACAAATTAATTGGGGCTGAGTTTGATTAGTTTAGTTTGAATTATCGTCGCACTAGAGCTATGCGAGGGCTACAATGAGGGCTGAGAAAATATAGTTGAAAAGTAGGAAATACAGGGTGGTTAAAAAATAACGCTCGCTATTCGGAGTGGTCTGTTGCTTTAATGAATAATCCAAATGCAAAAAACTTTGAGACAGTTACTAATCAAGAAGGGGGAAAAAGAATGTTATCTTAAAAAACAAACTCGTCACTTGACCAGGGTTCTAAATTACGAGGCGTAATTGGATGTGTTGGCCGTAATTAATAATTGGCTATGCCTCGTAATTTGGAACCTTGGTCAAGAGACGAGTTTCTTTTTTAATCTCTTGACCAGGGTTCTAAATTACGAGGCGTAATTAGCTTTGTTGGCCGTAATTGGCCATAATTGGCGACGCCTCATAATTTAGAACCCTTGTCGAGATACTAGTTTGTTTTTTAAGATTATTCTATTTTATGATTATTTTTTAGGATTCTATCTTTTTTGTGATTCCAGTCTTTTTCCACCTTCTTGATTAGTAAATGTTTCAATGTTTGATGCATTTGGACTATTCATTCAAGCTACAGACCACTCCGAATAGCGAGCGTTATTTTATAACCACCCTGTACATACTAACAAAAATAATATAGGACAAGTGGCTTTACAATACTGTTTTTACTGATTCTTTTTAGTTTGTTTTGGATAAAAATAAAGTTGAAAAATTGTTTTCTATGTATATTACATTTACAGTAATTACAAGAATTTTAATATAAATATATGTTTTTCAGCCCGGAATATGCAGCAAAAGGCGTGTTGAAACTTCTGGAAGACAATATTAACGGTTCCACACTGCTCTTAACACAGAAAATATGCATTTATGTTGAATATCCGGAAGAACTCAAGCAGATGCGGAATTTGGCTTAGGCCCGTGCCTAGGGCGGCAAATTTTGAGGGGCGCCAAAATTTTTAAGATGACTAAAATTATTAATTATGCTACAAAAATAAATGTTTAATTAATACTTGAATCATGTCTAGGAGGGAGGAGGGGCAGTTAAGCAGAATGCAACTCAATTTAGAAAAAAGCCATTTTAATTAAGCAAAGCAAAAGTTACAAAGAATCAAATCTTCTCGCTCACCACTCCTAATCACAAAATGGAGGTTGGGTGCAGAGTTAGGACTGGTAGCCGCTAGAGGGCGTTGTTTTACTAGCTTGTATGTGACATTTATGTTAATATTATAAACATTTACATATGCTAACAAATAATATATGTGCATGTGTTTTGTATTTATAATAAAAAAGTAAATGCTTCATGCACGCAGGGTTGTTAAAAACCCTTTTTTCCCCCATTGTTTTAGGAATTTTTTTTCGAGTTTTAGGTTATTTTCAGGGTTTTATGTTTTTTCCCAGTATTTTGGATATGTTCCTCAGGATTTTGTGGCTTAATTTTTATAGAAGTTTTAATTATTAATCTATTTATTACAGTTTTTTTAAAGCTAACAACATCTTGAGAGAGATAATCAGGAATGATGTAATTTAAATTAAAATAATTAAAAAAAACTAATCATTACATATAGTTGTTATAGATAAAAGTACATTTAAATGTATAACTGTATTGTCTAGAACCAAGTATGGTTTGTTTGCGAATGTGCAAAATTACATAATCCGGAATATTGTAATGATAGAAATTTAATTTGGAATTATAAAAAATGTATTAGTTATATTTAATTGTTGAATGTTTGCTAATTAGTATAAATTTAAATTTGTAAATGCATTTCAAATATTGAAAGAACAAAAATGTAAAAGATAAAGAATACTATATATAATAAAAATGATATGAAATGTATATCTTTTGGTTGTATAAAAAGTTTTGACCTTTTTTAATTTTCAGTAAAGGCAATTTCAAGTTCAATTGTCCTCTTGGGTTTTTTCGGGTCGGGTAAAATCTTTACCCGGCATGCACAACAAAAAAGTATAAGGAGATTAACTTATGTGTCTCTATACTTTTTGCCTAAAACAAACAGTGTGAAAGTTGATTTGTCTTTTAAAGCATAAACTAGTTTTAAAGAGACTCGGAGAGTTATTTATTGGCAGGGAGAGGCGGGTGCAAGTGTGGAAACCCAGTTTGTGTGCTTTTGGTTCTAAGAAAACAATGAAAAGCTATTTTAACTTACTAAACTAAATAATTTTTTTAAAAGGCATTATGTTAGAAATAGAGGTGAAGGGTGAAGAATATAGATAAAAAAAACTATTATAGATAATAAAATATTTTTAGAAAATGAGAATGATTTGAGAATGCTTTTTAAAATTTAATTTTTCCTCGAAATAATTGCACTACAAATAAAAATATAACATAAGTTTACGATTTAAAATAGGTAAGTATTTAATATGTTTTATTAAAGTGAAAAGTATCCAATTTAGTTGTTTCAGATTATGTAATTTTCCTGTACCGATTCCCTATTTGGTTGTTTCAGTTGATGTAACTCTCCTGTTTTTCATTTTTGCACTTTCCTGCGATTTCATAGGTTATTTTGATTTCACTCTCAAGATGAACGTTTTTCTTCTGATGTGTTCTATTTTAAAACGTTATTTTTCCACGAAATAATTGCACTACAAATAAAAATATAACATAAGTTTACGATTTAAGATAAGTAAGTATTTAATATGTTTTATTGAAATGAAAAGTATCCAATTTAGTTGTTTCAGATTATGTAACTTTCCTGTACCGATTTGGTTGTTTCAGTTGATGTGACTCTCCTGTTTTTCCTTTTTGCACTTTCTTGCGATTTCATAGGTTATTTTGATTTCACTTTCAAGATGAACGTTTTTTACTCTGATGTGTTCGATTTTAAATCTCTTTGCGTGTATTTATATTATTCCTGGATTTATTAAACCTTATAGGGTTTAATTCGAATGAATTTTCATATCCAAATGCAATCTATTTTTCGTATTTTGTAAAGAATACCTATACCAGATGTTGTTGGTGTGCCTCCGGGGAATAGCAAGAAAAGCATAACGAGGGCAGTAGCTTTCGTTAGCACACGGCTTAGAGCGCCCGTGAAGGTGGAAGTCTGACTTCTGCTCCGAGTGCGCCGCCTCCTCCACGTGATCTATTACAATCGATTGGAGTTTCAGACAAACAGATTTTATGGCACGTTCTCAGCATGTACTCAGATAACTCGAGAAACCCTTATCTGGGATACGAACACGATTTATACTTGCTCAACAAGTGAGGATCGAAACTACCATACTGGCAGAGTACATCTGTGGAAATAAAAAAGTACCCACTTGAGGTTATTTCATCTGTTAGTCACCCTATAGAATCGGACCTTTTTGAGATTGTGTACAATTAACATTCTGAGTTAATTGCACGATACAAAATTTGCATAAGGGCCGTCTTCATATTAAAAATATTACAATCTTTGAAATTTCCAATAGCAACACCCAATTTTAATAACTTAGAAATGTTAAGCACTCTTGAAAACCCTTAAATCTAAGTTTTTGTTACATTTGGATGAAAATTTGACGAGTTATTCAATCGAATCACTTGTGGACCTTTTGGGGAACATCTCTAAAATGACAAGCAATCATGCATGCAAAGCCGTCTTTATTTATTAATTACACATGTGATCTTATACATAGTCCCCGAAAGGGTAATTAAATAGTATTTTGTGATTTACTCAGCAAATTATGAATAAAAAATTTTAAAAATTGGGATTTCGCTTAAACTTCTTGTCTTAAATTTATTTCTTTAAAAATATTAAGGGGTTTCCATTCATATTTTTTAAAAAAATTAATACAATAATTATTTAAAAATATAAAAATTGTTTTAAATACCCCAATATTGAATGCATTTTGTTTGGGTTATTATAATTTCTTTTCGGTAAAAAAATCGTTTTATTATCTTAATTATTTATAGATCGGGATAGCTTTTTATGTGCAACTCATTTAACATTATGGGACCTAAACTTTGCACGTCTCTAACTCCTCTAATAATGCTTAAAAACTTACAAAATTTGGCATTTCGTATTAACATAGGTCAGAGATTTGAAATATGGATTCAAAAAGGGGTGTTGCTATTGGAAATTTTAAAGTTAGTAACAATTTTAATATGAAGACGGCCCCTTATGCAAATTTTGTGTCATGCAATTAACTCAGAATGTTAATTGTTCACAATGTGAAAAAGGTCCGATTCTATAGGGTGGAATGGAATGGAATGCAAATGCGCCCTCTAGAAGGGAAGGGCGTAGGCTAGATTCTATAGGGTGACTAACGGCCAAAATAGTCACTAGTGGATACTTTTTTATTTCCACAGCTGTACCTATACTAGATATTAATACAAGCACATAACAACCCCACCTCCACATTTTTTTTTACAATTTTCAGAGCCCTGAAAAATCCGTATGTAAGTAAATTAAATGAAAATATGTCTTTTGTTACAGGAATAGGTTGCTTATAAGCCACTTATGGTATAACTTCCATATAAAAAGGTAATATAGATATAAAATTTAATGTTAGGCTAATTTACGAGTATTCTATTAAATAAGTTTCATCAACTTTTCAAAAAGTACTCAACATAAGATCTTATTCGTCAAATTTACCGAAACATTTGATTTTAGTGCAAGGATTTAGATTGGCTATTATGACAATTTCGTAAGCAGATAAATATATACCCGTGAATGAATTGAAAATAAGAAATACACAGAAACCACTGGGTTGCATTAGCATCACTTTTCTTGGTTGTTTAGTTTAGTTTGAATTATCGTTGCACTAGAGCAACACGAGGGCTATTGGCGACGGGTGCCGTATTTTAGAACCACAGTCAAGTGACGAGCCGACACCTGAATAGGCACCCAACGCAACCATTAAGGGCGAGTACTTTGAAATATATTTAACGTGCACTTCTGCCACACGGGGTATTATTCGTCGGACATTTTTGGCTGCACGGGCCGTTTATAGGTCGGCAGTTATTTTGGCGATGCTCGGACCCGAACCTGGGGCCTTCCACATGCTAGGCGAATGCCTAAGCGACTGGGCTCAGTTCTCCTCTTTTCTTGGTTGAAAATCTTTGTTTTCAGAGAATAGTATTTTTTCTTACTTTATATTTTCAATTTAAGTCTCAAGTTGCCGTAGAAGCAATAAAGTCTTGGAAGTTTAGCACCAACTTGATAACCCACGACAGTGACATAGCATAAAGGTGCCCCAAGCGGTCACGTCAAAACTAATCTAAGCCTGAAAGAAATTACACAACGTGCCGCAGTTTCACAAAAAAAGGTTCTAAGAAATATAGTCTAGCTTTATCCGTTTCCTTGACATTGACAAATACCAGACATAGAATTAAGAAGAATATGAAGATGCTGTCGGGCAAAAACCAATACAAAAACCTTTATGCCAAGTGAATCAATCGATCCCTTTGTGGTAAGCCCAAACCAACGCTTTTGGCGAGGTATTTGGCGCTAATCTACTGAGGAGTTTGTTCTGACTTACTACATCGATTTGGCGTATTTTGAATCTCCAATAATAACTTCTCCAATCATAACTAATTGATAATTTCTTCATTGATTGTTCTATTGACTGTATGTATGATTGGTTGGTACACATATATTTTCAGGCTTGTGTGCTTGCTCAGAGAGCCGCTTATAAACATTTGTCAAGTAAGACAGTCACAACACACACTCACACTCACATGCACACATATACATGACAGATGCTGCCATCTACCACGCGCCACCTCCACAACTTAGACATGTCCCTGAAGGGGAGGGAAATAGTCTCCAGGAACCTGTACCCGTGGGAAACTGTGCAATGACCGCCCACAGGACTTTCGGACCCAACAGATTTAACAAGCACGTACTCCGCATATACTCGGTGAGTTTTCAGTGGCACCGGGACTCGAGCTCTCAACCTTCCGATCTCGAGTCCGAGATCCTGACCACTAGGCTCCCTACAGCCCCGAGAAAGTGGTTCTTTTGGGCTTACTTGGCGACTTTCTGATGGCTTCACTTTGTTTTTTGTCGAGCAATATTCTTAACTTCATCCTACCAGGTTTTGGCAGACTGAGAACTAGACAAAGACAAACAGACCTTGCACAGAATTTTAACCAGACTTATGCAAGAAGCACACTGAGGTCTTTTGGATATTTAATTTTTAGAAGATTCAGTTTAGGTTGGTTATTTGTCGCTGAAAGATGGCCGGAGATGAGCCTGTTGCTATAGTAACTGGAGGGGCACAAGGTCTTGGAGCTGCAATTTGTAAAGCACTTTTAGGAAAAGGTCATAAGGTAAGATACTTAACCCTTTCAGTCCCAGTGATGCCATTTGGCATCATCACTTTCAATTTCCCCCCCAAATGTTTAACTCCCGTTATGACATCAAACACACATCATTCGATTCTTCACACTCTGTTCCTATTAGATAATATTTTACATTAATCTCAATAGAAGTCACAACTACTATTTTTTTTTATTTAGAAAATAGCTAACAAGCGTTTCACCTGATTTTTGAAAAGTTCACTTCAGTTCCACATATTTAAAACACAATTTAAACTGTTTCGGTTAAAATAATTACTAATTTTTTTTAAATAATATGGTCAGATACCTTAAAATATATAAATCGAAGTGTTTTTATGTAATATATATTTTTTTATTTTGTTGTTTTCCACAGTTAAATAATTTTGGCATTATTTCAAAAAACATATAAAAAATTAAAATTAGTTTTATTTTCTTATGGAACTCTTATTTTGGACCTAAAATAAGCTTAGTTTGTGACTATCAGATGTTTCTGTAGTGTAGTAAATTTTTGGGACTGAAAGGGTTAATCTCTTAGGAGACGCGAGCAAAATCCTGCGAGTATATAATCTAAACATACTTTTCATACAAATATATGCTAAAAATTATGTTTAATTATAATAGTTACTTAGAGACACGCCTTAAACTCAAAAAATAAAAAAATTTTGTGCTATAAATGAACAAAAAAAGGCAGTATCACTTAGTTGTAGTTAACAGATTATTTAAAAATTGTTTTTAATGGAAAATGTTTTTTAAAAAAAATACTAAAAGAACTTTTTGAAAAGTTAAAAAAATTAAATATATTTTTTAAAGAACTCTAATATCTATTGACCCTTGGTCAACTTCATTTTTTTTATAGAAATAAATGACTGATACCTGTAATCAAAGGCTGGAAACTGATATTTGGATCTTCTTCTATCGGACCAGGTCAATTTCGGAAGTAATTAACATGTTAATTGTTTGTGGGGAGGTCTTAGAAAATGTCCCCAAATGAGGACGCCAGATGCAAGTTTTAAATACACACTTGAAGAGCAGAAAAAATGTGTATATAGGGTAGACTAACCATTGAATGAACGCTTAAGCACAATTTGTTTTAAGAAAATTCATAGATTTTAAGAAAATATAGCTTGTGGGTTTATGACAACGTGAACACATCTGTCACTTTATGTAAATTCTACAAAAAAAAAGAAGGTGACTTTATATTGTATTGCTTTGGGTCTTTTGGTAGTCCAAATAAAAAGTGGAGCAAAAGCCAAGTGAATGAACAATACTTTCAGCAGGGGCGCCGACTTATAAAAAATATTAGGGGGGGGGGGGGCATACCGGGAGTCGTGTCCCGTGAAATTTTCTAAATTTTAGATGAAACATTGTGAGCTTTTAAGTATTTTTAAGCATTTTCAAGTCATATGCTGAACATTCATTAGAACCCCGAAAGCTCGACTCTCAATAACTCGACACTCCGGGAAACTCGAAAACCTGACACATTATTTGGCGTTGAAAAGCGAAACAAACAAAAACACGGACGTTATTTTCGTAAGAAGCTAATTTAATTTATAGTAATAAGTATGCTTATGGGCTATTACTGTACGTACAACCCATCACTATTGTACACTCTTAAAACAAACACTCCTAATTTAACTCAGTCTGAGTGGATTTCACTCCTCCAGACTGGAAAATGCACTTCTCCTTTTGGAGTGGATCCTTTGTGTGTTAAACCTCCGACAGGATCACTCCAAACGAGTGATTTTAACTCAGTCTGAGTAAATATGCATGGATTTACGGTGTCGAAAATGCACTTCTCCAACTGGAGTGGATTTCACTCTTTTGTTAGTGTATATCCAAAACTAACTTTTTTAATCCTTTGAACTTACCGCTCATATTCGAGGCACCATCATAGCACTGCCCTCTTAAGTTATGAATTGACAAATCAAGACGAGCAAATGTTTTTAAAAATAATAAACAGTTTGTGATTCAGTGTTGGGGTCTCGACACAATAATTCTCGGAGCTTGACTTGTAGTATCATCTACTTCCAAGCGCGCCTTACCAAAACCGACCTTAAGTTTGCAGCAGAGAAATGTACTAGGCGGAGGAGACTGCGTAAACAACGCTGCTGGCGCCGAAATTTCTCCTGCTCCCATTGGTTGCTCCTTTGATCCTGTTACGTCAAAATCGAAGGAAAAATAATTAAAATAACACTCTAACTGAAGCTAACTAATAAAAATAATAAATTTATTTCTTGAAATAACAAATAAAATTGTTTATTGAATGTGAAACACTTTTTTTTTATTCGATTCTCGCACTCGAAAATGGGAACTATTTACCCTTTTTCTCGTAGAACATTTGTATACTGCAAACTTAAGGTAGTCGAATACCCAAAATTCTAAAATTTTTACTATTACTTTAATCTTTTCCAAATTTTTCATAGTGATTTCAAATATAATGAACAATGCTTTTTGGGCAATTTTTCTTATTTAAATATAATTGATTTATTTTAAACGGTGTTTTTCAACTAAAAAAAGGGGTTTACGCCAACACTTCTAGCATAAAAAATTTACATTAATTTACCTGAAATTTTTCACAGATGCTATTTCAATATATATCTGTGCCATGAACCTCTAACATCTGGTGTAAGTATACAAGTTTTTTTTAAAAAAAATGTCCAAGTTTAACTAATCGAAAAAAATCCTTCTTTTGTGGTTAATTTATAACATTTTTCTTAATAACTTTTTTTCTTGTAATTTGTATGTAACTCTAGAGGGTCATTGCAAGTATCAGTTCAAAACGAAGAATTTAACACATAATAAATGTTCATAGGATGAAATTTCAATGTGTTAGACTTGTTGGCGTAAACCTCTTTTTTTAGTAGAAAAACACCGTTTAAAATAAATAAATTATAGTTAAATAAAAACAAAAGACTAAATAGTATTATTCATTTTATTTGAAATCAATTTGGAAAAGATTAAATCAATAGTAAAAATTTTAGAATTTGAGGAAATTTTGGGTATTCGCCTACCTTAAGGTCGGTTTAGGTTCTCGGGCAGCTCAAAATAAAACTCAAAAACCGACCTTAAGTTTGCAGCAGAGAAATGTACTAGGCGGAGGAAACTGCGTAAACAACGCTGCTGGCGCCGAAATTTCGCCTACTCCTATTGGTTGCTCCTTTGACCCTGATATTCGTGCGCCCTGTTGCGTCAAAATCGAAGGAAAAAATAATTAAAATAGCACTCTAACTGAAGCTAAACTAATAAAAATAATAAATTTATGTCTTGAAATAACAAATAAATTTGTTTATTGAATGGGAAATACCTTTTTGTATTCGATTCTCGCACTCGAAAATGAGAACTATTTACCCTTTTTCTCGTAGAAAATTTGTATGCTGCAAACTTAAGGTCGGTTTTGGTGTAGAAGGCCGGTGAACTAAATGCTTGACGTCATATTAGTGGACCGATTCTGTGGTTTTGACCAATGATCATTCGTGACTAGATCTTGTATTTGAAAACATTTTTAAGATAAGATGAATGAATTCACTTGTAAAATAAACTGCCCGCAATTTTAAGTCAACTGCTTAGCGTGATTTTGATAGTAAAGAAATGAGTGAGAATTGAAAATAAGTTGTGACCAGAAGCCGAAAAACAAGAACAATAAACTAACTTTTTTGTAAAAATGTAAATCTTCATATTTCACATACCTCTTATGACTCCCCCCCCCCCTATTATTATACTATGATTACCATACTTCACATTTTTAAGACCCAGAAGCAATTTGGTAAATATTTTCTTTACTTTTGCGGATTATACGCGCCGCAAATTTGCTAATCCGAGGATAATCGAGAGTTTATACGTATTTAAACACAGGTGTGCATCGGTGACATTCAAGAAGCTAAAGGGCGGGATTTTGTCACAGAACTTCAGAAATTACACGGAGAAGACAAGGTCATATTTTCGGTGTGTGATGTTACTCAAGAAGCTGATTATGCAAGTAAGAAAAGTTTTGGAGTTGAAATATAAAATTTCAAATATATTTGGTAACATTAAAAACTACTAATGTGGGACATATAGTTTTTCATGCCCATAGTAATGTTGTTTCATTTATTTTTTGATAGAAGGTTTCAATGTCGTACAGGGCCGGAATTCTAAATAGGCTGCAGCCTACAGCGGCAAATTTTACGAACAATTAAAGTGGCATTCGTCATAAAAAAATTATTGTTAAGATACTAATATTTTTTAGAAAGACAACCAAATAATTTACATTAATGTGTAAATCTTAAACGTGTATATAGTACTAATACGTATTTAGTAGTAAACCTGGTGGCTGAGAAGGCGATCGCATTCTCTCCCCCTGATTTGGAAGATGAAAAATATTAGAACAGTTTAAAAATTCCACCGAATATTTCACTTTCGAATTTGAGTGTACATAGATGATTCTGATATGTAGAAAGAAAAAAAGTCTAGAAAACTATATTTGGCGGCAAATCGATCGTAGCCTACAGGCGGCAATCTTTACATCCGACCCTGATCGTATACTTATGAAAGCAAATATTTTTAGTCAGTTTCATTAAAAAAAAAAAAAGAGTCCGACTACTGAAAAAACATTTGTTTGCTTAAATAGTATAATTTTTCTTTTTAAATTCCAAAATGTTTAGTGTTTATACTTCTGGAGGGTTCTTAACCCTATAAGACCGGCGGTCTGATGGCACAGATTTAAAATTATGAGAATAAATTTGGAGTTTTGTTGAAAAAAATGCGTTTAACAGCATCAATGCCAGCAACTACTTAAAGACAAAGTCATTTTTTTTAATACAAATAATGGATGGTACAAGTTAGCTGCTTCGGTATCGATATTTTTAAAGAGCTTGAACATTCTCTTTTATACCCGCAAGATCGTGATAGCTCGGTCGGAAAGCGTTATGTCCGTATTGAACGAAATACTAGAAAAACCTTTAGTCAAAAAAAAAAAAAAAAAAAAAAAAAGACAGTTGATTTTTAAAATTAAACGTTAAAAGAAAAACATATTACAGAATAGTATGTCTCTAAATTATAAGAATTTTTTTATAATATAAATTTATTGTTGGTTTGCTATTAAGGTGATGTTCAACTAATTTCTTTAATTTGCAGAAATTTTCAACTTGACTGTTGAAAAATTTGGAAAAGTTGATGTTCTCGTAAACAACGCAGGGGTCATTTTGGAACAAGACCCAAAGAAAACTCTCGAAATCAACTTAGTGAGTAGGAAAAAAAAACCCGTCATGATATAATTATATTCATTTTATTTCCTCCCCCCCCTCATAAAGTTCATGATTTATATAAAACTCAGACTACAAGCGCAACACGTTTTCTGGTCCCCTTTACGGAAAATTTTGTATGATTGCTGATAATAATGATGCTAGTCTGACTTTATCATATTTTTGTGCTAAAATTTTATCAGCTCCCTTATAAAACATCGATCACGTTAGATCAATATTTGAGTCAAAGTCAAGTTAAAAATAAAGTAGGGAGTTAAATTTTTTTTAAAAAAATTATTGAAATTTCGGGGATTTACAGCATTTAGCACAATAGAAACTAAAATTTAGCTGCCCCTAAAATTTGGGTGCCCTAGGCCCGCGCATAATGGGCCAGATCAGGCTCTGTTCTTATAACTATAATGGACATATCTCACGGCTTTGAGTGGCATCAGAAATCCCGTAAGAAAATAAATTCTTTATCTTCTTTGATTGGTGCCTTGTAGTCACCTGACATTAGGCCCAGTGTCGCACTGGTAGTGCTTTGCATTGCCGTGCCACAGGTACGGGGACCGAATCCCAGATTGGGCGAGGTTCACTCAGCCTTTCATCCTTTAATTGTGTCGGTAAAATGAGGACAAAAAATGCTTGGGAACACTGGGGCTCCCACTTGAGGTTGACCACTAGGGTGGGCCGAAAAAAACTTTTTATTTTATTTCGGATCGCTATAGTGCGGAAAAGTTGCCATTGGTTAAGACATGAAAAATGCACTAATTATTATTTTTTTATTACCATATCTTCCGTTCGCGCAATGCCTTCAAAGTTGGCGAAAAATTGTTAAAATCCGTAATTTTTTTATAATTTTTTAAAACAAGGCATATGTTTTTAATTACGTTCTTATATCATGAATTAACTACTAAAAGTATGTAAAATCCAAATATTATAGCACTTATTAATAATAAATGCTATAATATATAGTACAATAAGTTATTATACATTTGTGTCAGATCTTCCGACCACTCAACGTAGTATAAAATTAGGAAAATTCGTATTTTTTGCTAAATTTCAAAGTTTTAACTTTTTGTAAATTTTAATCATACAACATGATATAGGAAAGCAATTAAAATCATATATCGGGTTTAAAAAAATTATGAAAAATTACGGTTTTTGACAATTTTTGCCAACTTTGATGGCATTGCGCGAACGGAAGATTAATTAATAAAATAATAAAAATTAATGCATTTTCATGTCTTTACCAATGGCAACTTTTCCGCACTATAGCGATTCGAAATAAAATAAAAAGTTTTTTTCGGGCCACCCTATTGACCACCTAACCGGGACATATATATGCCTTGCACCCCAGAGCCCTTGGTCACGAAAGCTGAATTGGGCATGACAGGCCTTGGCCCACTAATGGGTTGTTGCGCCGAGGAGTTTAGTTTAGTTTAAGCTCATCTGACACTGATTCACTAATCGAGGTTGGAAAAAGAATTTATTTTCATTCCTCCTTTTTGTTGCCACTTAGAACGTGAAATGTGTCCAATAAAAAAAAGGCAAAACTAGTTAAGTTTGCTCTGTGGGCCTTTTGAAAACACCCTTTTACTCATAACTGAATTAACAATACCAATTACATAAATTGCATATTTTTTTAAAAAAAATATTGTGCAGAAAAAAATTCAAATAAATTGCAACTGCAAAAGTTATGCTTTTAACGAGGTGGTTAAAAGTTACATTAACACACTAGTGCGACGAAGTAAATAAAAAACATCGAACTACAGGAACTTTTTCGTTCTTTTTGCTTCACAATAAAGTCAACTTTTTGCTTAGTTACATTTCAATGACAATACAATCTAAGAAATACTTGTTTTAGTACCTGATTATAAAAAATACTGTTAGACAACAAGCGGAAAATCATTTTTTTAAAACTTGTAAATTAAGATATATTCAAAATTTATTTATCTCGTCTAAAAAAGTCTTACTTTTCGCACTAGTTGTACAATAGTTATTATTATTCACACTTATTACGCAACAAGTGTGTCTTACATTTGACACAGTATCCAAATCCAAATCAATGCTGATGTATAATTTTTAATTTTTTTTATCTACTTTAAGAATTATTTTGACAAATCTCTTTTTATTAGAGAATCATTTTGACAACAATTCTAATCTCATATTATATCTACATCTTAAAAAATTAGTTCTATAGTAATTGTCTTTCAAATTTTTACATTTAACCAAAACTAATCAAATATCTATGATATTAATATTTACTTAAATTATTAAATTAAAAAATGAGTTGAAAGTTTAAAATGAAGTGCAATATAATTCATGAATTATAAAAGGTTTTTTTTTGTGTTACTTTAGTTAGGACCAATACTTGGTTGTCAAGCAGCTATAAAATACCTGGGTAAAAGTAATGGAGGTAAAGGAGGTATCGTAGTTAATACAGCTTCAGTGTGTGGTAAGTAATTTTAAAAAAATATTTAATTACTTAATGGATATTTGATTTGCTATGTCCACACCATTACAATAAAAACAAAAACTGACAACAAATGCGCGAGCATTTTTTTTTGTCAGTTTTTGTTTTTTATTGCCGTAGTCTGGACATAGCAATGTAAAAACATCTTGGTTTTGATCCGTACACTGTAAAAAAAAATCTTTTTTTACAGTTAAATACTATATTTTTTACAGTTAAAAAAATTCTTTTGAAAAACAGTTTATAATTTTTTTTTTATCTTTGTTAACATGCCGTCACACTCACAACCCATCAAATGCATGTAAGATCCGGTCGCCAAATCGGACGATACGTGCGCCAGACTTGGCCCGCGACACGGACAAAAGAGGTGAACACTTATACTTTTTCAGAAAGTAACGAACTCTGAAAAGAGATAGACAAGTTTGGAGTGCGTGGTTGAGCGGCCATGTTGGCCTTTTCCTTTACATTATAATATTTTGCTATAAATATCTGTAACCTTAAAATGATCACTTACAAGTTCAATTAAACGAACTGTCTTCAGTTATGCCTCTGTCTCCTAATTGACGAAATTACGTATTCTTGCTAAATTAATTAGCAGTCCTTCTGAACGAAATTGACACCCTGGATGGCGCGCCGTACATAGCTGAGAAGTACTTGCGGTCCAGTGGTTCGAATTCGGGCACCCCAGATCGCGCACCGTGCAATGCAGAGAAGCACAAGCGGATCTGGTCAAGGGAGGCAGCGGTACATCTTTACTGGCGCAGTATCGGGAGGATTCCGACGACCTCAACAACGGACGACGAGTTCACTACAGGTTGGTGGTGAGAGCTCGTTTTATTTTAATTTCATGTACTCCCTTAAAGTTACTAGTGTATAAATGCGTAATTTCCGTTTTGGTTGGTAAGCGATTTTGTTTTTGATGTAATTTCGGTGTTTCCGGTGGATGTTAAAAATTTTTGTTTAAGAATCGGTTAACAATGAAAATATTGTGATTCTTTTTTTTCCAGGAAACAGAAATTTATCAACTTTTTAAATTTTTAGGCTGAAAAGTTCAAACTTACCAATCGAAACTGGAAGTCGATTTATCGTATTATATTTGTGGTTACTAACTCAACCAGTTTTAGACTTAATGAAAACAAAGTTAAGTTTAGTATTTAATTAATCCAGAGTGGTATTAATTGGTGTTGGCTAGCGAGGCCAGCAAGTTGCATTAAGAACACGAGAGATACTGCTGAAATTGAGTATACATTAAGTTGTTCTGTCCCCATAAAGCGGGAAATAAAATAATAATAAAAAAAAATAAGTAAAAATAAATAGTGTGTTATTAATTTACATGCATAAAAGATTAAGTGTATTGCAAAAAATACATTAAGAATAGTTGTGTTCTGTATTAAAACTGTGTTAGTTTTGTTTTGCCCAAAATGGCGCTGAGATGTTAAAAAATATTTTATTCGAACACACGTGTACGAATATTAAGGTGGAAAAAAAATCCTATTTCTCCTTGGAAGTTGTGTTTTTTTTTTTTTTTTTTTTACAGGGTTGCTAAAGATTCAAATAATCGAACCCGTGTAGTATAAATAATAAAAAAAAAAAAGTACGAAATAATATTTTGTGAGGCAGGTGTTTTATGAATGTTTTTTTTTTATTGCAACTGAAACGTTATATTTTGAAGAACAGTATAACGGTATTGCTGTATTTATTTTGTATTATGATGTATTAAAGAAATATTAGGTGAACATTAACAATTGTTCTCAGTAAAAGTCTCGTTTTCGATAATCTTTGTGAAACTTTTTGCTTTTATTTTGTTGTTGCGGATTACATTTTGCTATTGAATGCGAATATAACGTTTATTTAGAGTGATTTTTTTTTCTCAAAAAGTGTAGTTTTATTGCTCGAGTGATTTCTTTTTTTTTTTTTTTAAAAGATGTGTTACACATGTTAATGGTTATTTAGAAATATTAACCTTTTGAGTACTTTATATAAAATTGAATAAAGTTATTTCATGTGTGAAATTAAGTATTGTAAGAGATATAATTACATAAACTGTCACTATTTCAACTAATTTTAAAAAAGTTTAATTAGTTATTTGTCTAATGATGTGTTAATTAGATTTTGGGTATACTAAAGAGTTTATAACTATAGTCATAACTGTTTAATACTGGTGTGTATTATTTTTGATCATAACTACCCTTTTGATCTTGCGAATTTTTTTGAACACTTATAAAAAAAAAATGTTGTCTAACTTCTTATACGTATAAGTCATATTCGTTTTTAAGATTTTAGAATTGTGGATAGGATAGTGTTAGGACAGTTCATTTTGTGGTTGGCCAAATTTTCGAATACAGTGTAATTATGGCATTTATGTTGAAAACAAAAAGGTGTGATTTAATTAACTTAGCTATTGAGATGGGTGTGCAGCATGGGGCCAGTGACACGCGGCCGAAACTAAAGGCACTCATAACTGCTAGTGCTGATTACAAGGAAGAAGAAGCAAAAGACATTCTCCAACAGATTATCGCTGACCGCTGTGAGGCTGAAGAAGCAGCAGAAAAGGCGTTGGCCAAACAAGAGGCTAAAGAAGCAGAAGAGAAGGCGTGGGCCAAAGAACAGGAGGAGCGTGAGCGTGCATTCGAGTTAGAGAAATTGAAAATCCAGGCAGAAGCAAACGCAAGGGAAACAACAGCTTCTAATAGGCAAAATGAAGACTTCGTGGGCCCCAAATGGGAATTGCGCAAACTAATTCCAAGTTTCGATTTAAAGGAAGACGACATGGGCTTGTTTTTGAACATTTTCGAAAGGCAATTGAGATTCATGAAGATACCGGAACATCAATGGGTACCTTACCTCATTGGAGCCTTGCCTGCGGAAGTGACAAAACTGATCGCCAGAGAATCAGAAGAAGAGGTGAACGATTACAATCACCTTAAGGACATGCTTCTGAGACGTTTTAAACTTAGTGCCGAGAAATTTAGACAGCTATTTTGCTACCATCGGAAAAAACCTGAAGGGACGTGGAGAGACTACTACTTCGAGTTAAGAGGGTATTTCGAGGGATGGTTGTCTGAACTCAACATACAGAACTTTGATCAACTAAAAGACTTGATCATCGCGGACCAACTGAAGCGCAAGTCGGGTCCAGAACTGAAAGATCACTACTTGGATGAGTGGGTGGAATGCAACGACCCTGGTGAGCTCGCAGATAATTTGAGACATTTGAGAATCTGC
The DNA here is from genome assembly GCA_023701765.1 of Hylyphantes graminicola. NCBI lineage: Eukaryota > Metazoa > Arthropoda > Arachnida > Araneae > Linyphiidae > Hylyphantes > Hylyphantes graminicola. The sequence continues at coordinate 68,011,735 of CM043119.1, forward strand.
GGAGCAGCATGAGAAGAGGTTCCAACCCTGAATACAAGGGGAGAAATTTTCATAACCCAAAGGATAAAACATTTATTCCCCAGAGGCGAAATGAAAATGGACCAGAAGCAAGGCGCGAAAACACGAGGTTCTACGACCGGGCTCCTGACAAAAATGGCCAGGAAGGACGGAAGAAGTTGCAGTGTTTTTCTTGCGGATCATATGAACATTTACGGAACAAATGCCCTAGACTAGGACAAAGAACTCAAACAGCAGCTAATAGAGTAGACGTCCAACCCTTGCCCGTAGAGGAGGAGGAACCTCACATCTTGACAGCTAGAGTTTCCGTGCCCGTCTCTACCCCCATTATCCACAAGAAGAAAATCAATGAACTTGAAAAAATTAGTCTAAAATGTGGACCAAACGTGATCGAGGGGATCGTGGACACTGGAGCCCAGATATCCGTAATTCGAGCAGACTTGACATCCGATCTATTATGCGATGGAGAAGGGAAGATTAAACTTATTTCGGCTTTTGGAGAAACAGAGTTGGCCCAACTCAAGGTGGTCCACATGAAAGTAAACGATGGACGTCATGGTGAAATACCAGTCACGTGTGCAGTTTCAAAGAAACTGGTTAGTGAGATGCTAGTGAGTCGGTCAACATTTGAGGCATTGACCTCAAACATAGAGCTAGGCAGTGGGTTTACTCTAGGGAAAACTGAAGTCAAAGAGGAAGCTGCCGGAAAAGCATTATCACAGAAGAGCTTTCGAGAAATAGGAAATCAACTTTCCAAGTTACCAGATGGTGTAGATCCTGAGAGACAAGCTCGAGTTAAAGTTGAGAAGCAAAAGAAAGATTTAAAAGAGGAACTGAAAGCACCTAGAACTGAGTTGCTGGATTCAGAAGAAAGCGCAGCAGCTCAGGAAGACCTCCTGACCGAAAGAGAACAAGAATTGACCATGCTCAAAAAGACCTTAGAAGACGAAACAGCTTCCCATGAAACCCAAATTGGTGACATAAGACTAAAGCATAACGCTGAAATAGAAAACCTTAAAGAACAATTGCATTTATTGGGAAAGACTAAAACTGCTCTAGAAAAGGCTAACTCTAAACTGGAAGTTGAAAAGTCTGAGTTAGCCGATGAAGTGAATGCCTTGTCTACATCCAGGCGAGATTCTGAAAGGATGAGAGAGCAGTTAGAGCTGCAGTTGCAAGACATGGCTGCTAAATTATCTGATTCGGATAAGGCAAAAACTGATTATGCTGAAAAAGCTCAGAAACTACAGACTGAGCTCGTCACAGAATCAGCCCAGACCGAGGAACTTGAGACCGGAGCCGGTGCCGACATCAGGAAAGCTGGTGCGCTACTGGAGTCCCAATTGGAAGAATCCCAAGACCAAGCCGAAGAAACACGCCAGAAGTTGGCTATTCGATCTCGCTTACGCCAGCTTGAGTCAGAAAAAGATACTCTGAGAGAACAGTTGAACGAGGAAGAAGTGACCAAGAAGAGCGTACAAAACAAGACTGAAATTCGTGACTTAAGATACTCGAGTGAGTCGACCGACATACTGATTAACGAGAACAATCATAAATTGTATAATGACGAATTAAGTGCGTTTCGAAACCGCATTAGAAAAAAAGTTGTGCACAAACAGTTGCGTCTAACTAGACAAAGTGTAATTAAGCAGAATAACAGTGTATTGTGAGGTGACTTAGAAAGACTCGAACACTTAGCCCTTATATATGCGGTGTTACCTCAAAGGGACCGGTGAGAGTAGCAGATAACTAATTTAAAATAGACGTGTAGGAAAGTTCCAGGGAAAAGGGAAAATTTATATATTTTTGTGTACGAAACCGAAATAGGAGAAAGTGTAGTTTTTTTTTTATATATATTTGCAAATATGCCATAAAATTGAATTTCATTTATATGCCTATATCAATCTCATAGTTATATATATATATTAATTTCTATTTTGGAGTACATGAAAATTTTGTGTATTTTGTGTTTTCTTTTCCCTTAGCATTTTATTTTGAGCTCTCACCCCACCTAAAACAAACTGTTGAATTGATAATATGAACAATTGAACTCATTATACGCATATTCACTAAGGTGAAGTATGCGCTTCCTTAGGGGGGAGGTGTAAGATCCGGTCGCCAAATCGGACGATACGCGCGCCAGACTTGGCCCGCGACACGGACAAAAGAGGTGAACACTTATACTTTTTCAGAAAGTAACGAACTCTGAAAAGAGATAGACAAGTTTGGAGTGCGTGGTTGAGCGGCCATGTTGGCCTTTTCCTTTACATTATAATATTTTGCTATAAATATCTGTAACCTTAAAATGATCACTTACAAGTTCAATTAAACGAACTGTCTTCAGTTATGCCTCTGTCTCCTAATTGACGAAATTACGTATTCTTGCTAAATTAATTAGCAGTCCTTCTGAACGAAATTGACACCCTGGATGGCGCGCCGTACATAGCTGAGAAGTACTTGCGGTCCAGTGGTTCGAATTCGGGCACCCCAGATCGCGCACCGTGCAATGCAGAGAAGCACAAGCGGATCTGGTCAAGGGAGGCAGCGGTACATCTTTACTATGCACCTCCCCTTTTCAGGGAAATTTGCAGGGAGAAACAGTTAAATAAGCGGGGAAAACTATTAAATTAACAGTTTTTTCCTGTTGAAATAACAGTGTTTCCTTGGTAAAATTACAGTTTTCCCTGTTAAAATTACAGTTTTAAACTGTAAAAAAAGTTATTAACTGGTGTCAAAGTTGACAGTTTTTAACTCTTATAACAACATGTTTTTTACAATGTTAAAAAACGATTTTCATACTTTGGTATTAAAATTAATCAGTTTTAGTACTCCAACACACACTTTTTCTATAATGAAAATTTAATTTAAAACTTCACTGAATGTTTCTACATCATAATATCAGCAAATCAATGTTAATAATAATTAAATTTGTGACATGTTAATTCCAGGGTTCATACCACACTCCTCAATGCCAGTTTATTGTGCATCGAAGCATGGCGTCATCGGGTTGACAAGGAGTTACGGGGTAAGTCAAAATACAGTCCCGTTTATCCGAATCCCGGTTATCCGAAATTACACTCTTAAAACGAACGAGCGATTTTAAATCAGTCTGAGTTAATTTCACTCATCCAGTCTAGAAAATGCACTTCTCCTGGAGGAGTGGATCCTTTGTGTGTTAAACCTCCCACAGGATCACTCCAAACGAGTGATTTTAACTCAGTCTGAGTTAATATTCACTCCTTTCCAGTGTCATAAATGTACTTCTCCCACTGGAGTGGATTTCACTCTTTTGTTTTAAGAGTGTAATTTTTTAGTTTTGCTGCTCAATTTTGATCCCGTAAATTTTGGATAAGCGGGAATCTACTGTAGTAATCCCAAGGAACGCTTTGAAATTTCATTTTAAAAATCCAAAAATATGTAAAACAGTCACCCAAAGACTTAGCCTAAGGCTCATGATTTTTTAGAACTAACTATAAGCTTTGAGAATAATTTAAGAGGTTGTGGTATGGGAGGAAATTAACTTAAATTTTTAAAAGATTATTTTATTTTTGTTTTACAAAAACTCTGAATAACTTTTTAAATAATTATAAACTTGAAAAGTCATCAATGGTCCCAAATAATTTCAAAGTATTACAATTTATGGGAATGGGGCTCGCAGAGCTATCATGTGCTTTGGCTCACCCCCCCCCCCCCTTTTTTTTTCTATTTTTCATTTTCCCTAGGTAGCAAAGAATGATTGAAACATACAATTTAGCAGATATTGCAAGTTCAATCCGATACAAAGCATTTAATTGCATCCTTTAGGTATTTGCATTGTATCTATAGAGGTAATTGCACAAAATACACTCTCAGAAATAACACTTTCATTTTTGACGATTCAAGAATCCTCAAGCATCATTTCGTTAATTTTGAGGATTGTTTCGTCAAACTATCACGTGACTTTTGAGTAAACGCGAATCCTCAATTTTACGATCGTGATTTGACTATTCTGTATCTTGATTGTGAGGAAACTGAATCTTATTGCTGTACTCACTTGTTCAAAAATGACGAAATATTTCTTTAGATTCGACGACATTCAAATCCTTATAAAAATGACGATTCCAATTTCCTCACTTTGGGGAAACGAAATCTCGGAGCATTTGCCAGTAAACGGAATCGTCAAAATTGAAAATTTCGTCGTTTTTGAGCATTCATTTTTGACAGTGTAGGACATCTTGTATATGCAATATGAACGAGATGATTTTTTAAGGGGGTTCAGTATGCTGTATATCGGTAATGTTAAATTGGACAATTTCAATGTACCTTTTCACAATAACTACAGATCAGATCATCTTACAAATTTCTGTGTGTATTATACTAACCTTATATATTAATCTGAGGTTAAAAGTTTTTTTTAAAAATAACTGTTTGATTTTTTAAAAATAAAATAAGTTTTAAAGTACCCCAAAAATCATGAAATTTCTCACTTTTTTGCCCCATAACATTTTTTTCACTTTAGTTTTATTAAAATTTATAACCTCAGATTAATCTATACTATGTATTACATCATATAAAAAAAAAGTTTGCGAGAAAACATAGCATAGTTTTTGAGAAAAGGTACATCGAAGTTCAAAAAATCAAGTTCCGAGAAAAACGCGTTTTAAGTTTTTATTGTTAACCCATTTCCTTACGAAGCCATGACATTGAAATGGCTTTTAATGTCAAAAATAGTTTTCCAATCGTCTTGATACCTTGTGACATTATTAATAAAGGTTGTAATAGTATTTTAAGCCAATAATTTTTGTTTTGCTTTTTTCACCGATTTGAGGGTATTGAACCCCCTTAAAAAACACATACAACGTAAATTCTTAGTGTAAATAATCTTAATATATGAATTTACATGTTTTGGTGCAGCTTCCGTACCATCTGGACAGAGAAGGAGTGGTCTTCACGGCCCTCTGCCCCTTCTTCATCGACACTGACCTCCTGAAGACCTCCAGCCAGACCACCCTAGTCCCGGGACTGGAATTCTCGCAGAGACCCAACTTGATGACGTGAGCCATAGATTCCTTTAAATATTCTCTCACACGTGTTTTAAATATTCTTCACGTGCTATCTCTCACACGTCCGCGTCTCTCACAAGTGCACATCTCTAACCCGTGCTTTAAATATTCTTCACATGTGCTATCTCTCACACGTCCTCGTCTCTCACAGGTGCACATCTCTAACCCGTGCTTTAAATATTCTTCACATGTGCTATCTCTCCCACGTCCGCGTCTCTCACAAGTGCACATCTCTAACCCGTGCTTTAAATATTCTTCACATGTGCTATCTCTCACACGTCCGCGTCTCTCACAAGTGCACATCTCTAACCCGTGCTTTAAATATTCTTCACATGTGCTATCTCTCACACGTCCGCGTCTCTCACAAGTGCACATCTCTAACCCGTGCTTTAAATATTCTTCACATGTGCTATCTCTCACACGTCCTCGTCTCTCACAGGTGCACATCTCTAACCCGTGCTTTAAATATTCTTCACATGTGCTATCTCTCCCACGTCCGCGTCTCTCACAAGTGCACATCTCTAACCCGTGCTTTAAATATTCTTCACATGTGCTATCTCTCACACGTCCTCGTCTCTCACAGGTGCACATCTCTAACCCGTGCTTTAAATATTCTTCACATGTGCTATCTCTCACACGTCCGCGTCTCTCACAAGTGCACATCTCTAACCTGTGCTTTAAATATTCTTCACATGTGCTATCTCACTTTGTACAACGTATCAGATTTACTGTTCGGTAACAATTGTCTCACACCGTGCACGTCTCTCACACTTGCTTTAAATATTCTTCACATGTGCTATCTCACTTTGTACAACATATCAGATTTACTGTACATTAACAATTGGCGGAACTTTCCAAAATCGAGCCAAAAGTCCGTATTCTGGCGACTTTTGACGTCACGCTCTTTATACTGCGCTAATAAATTATGGTCAGATAGGGTTGCCGGAAAACGATATCGTTGCGATGTCAAAGTATTCGAATCATCAGTCGAAGTCAGACAGGTTATGCCGAAAAAGTTATTTATCGCCAAATCTGAAAAAAATCGCGACGAGGGTTACCGTACAGTAAATCTGATTCGTTGTGGATAGTGAGGTAGCACATGTGGGAAGTTAATTTACGATATAATGAAAGATATCATTTCGACGTCAAGCCGATATTCTGACATTGTATACCGCGACAACAGCAAGAGGTCCTTTTGTATATCATAATTTTCTATAAAATGCCTAAAGTAGATGCTCATATATAACGAATAATAAAATCCGATATCAATCTGATGATAAATGTAGCTTGGTTCTATAATTCAACTTTTAAAAAATGAGTTCAAACATTTTGATACAAAAATATTGATTGAAAATTAAAAACTATTCGAATGAATTTCAAAAAGTAGTATGTAAACACTGTAGGTGTAAATGCATATATATTCTAGCTTGTGTGCTTGATCAGAGACCCGCTTTACAAGCCTTCGTCAAGTAAGACAGACAAAGAAAGAATTTTTACTATCACAGAGAAAGGAAGTGCACCCATGTCGAAGGCGGGAATCGAACCAGCACCTGTTACAGCTGGCAGATTGCTAACGTAATGGTCCAAACCACTCAGCCATCCGGGCCTCGGACACTATGTGAAGCATTCAATATAGCTGACTTAGACATTTTTTCCTTTGGATTAACACAGAGATGCTTGAGTTTGGAGACCCGCTTCCATCTCCCCTTTATTGCGAGAAGTGTTTGTCCCAAAACAAACGAAAACCTAAATCTACTCCGGAGTTCAAGTATCCTCTATACCTTGTCTATCTAGAATGCGAGCCTCGAAAGCATTTCCAACCAACCAAGCATGCGATTTTCTTCGAAACGACGTGATCTTGTTTTTTCCCCACCCTACTTGGGTTTGAAATGTTCGGATTGTTAACCTCACAACAGAACCTCAAACGCGTTGATTTAGAAAAGCGATGCTCCCCCCGTTTCCTAGAAAACCAAGAGAAGGGATAGGGGAAGAAAGTCTTTTCGAAGCTCGCATAGTAAATAGACAAGGTATAGTCGATTTACAAATTTATTTTAAATAATTTATCTTAGTTTATTTACTCATTTAAGAAATTGGTTATCTCTTTTAGCGCTGACTACGTCGCCCAAGGTGTGCTGAAAATACTCGAAGATCGAATCAACGGTGGTACTTTGGCCGTCACTCATTTCTTTGGCTATCGTTACGTCGGATACCAGAAGGATTGGGAAGAGGTCCCACTGGAATAAAATTGCGGCCATTCGAAGAAAAGAAATTACCCTTGATATAAATATAAAATCAAAAAATCTTTGCAATTGAGTTTTTTGAATAAATGTTTGGAAAATCAAATAAAGTTTTATGATTTCATTGTACAGGGTGTCAGTAAAAGAATGTCCGAGTTGTAATGGTATATTACAACAATTTTTTTTTCTAAATATAGCAAATCATACATGAAATTGAAGGAAAACTAACCTTTTCCCCCTATAAGTGCTCAATGTGTGCGCTTTTAGTGATACGGCACACATCCAAACGAAAATGCAATTTTTCCCTGTCTGCAGCAAGTCCGGAGTAATGGAAGCAACAGCCTGTGCAACTGTGAAAACGGAGTAACGGTACAAGCGCATGCGGTTATCTGAAACTGTTGGAGTTATTAGTTATTCGCCACCTTCAACCACAACTGAAGAGTACACGGGAAGAACCGATTGATTTCGTACAAGGCTTTCCTTAATAGCCTCTTTGGGGATGATAGCGAGAAATCGCCTAAACTGGTGTAAAGAAGCCAGTTACTCGTTTTGTTTAATTTTCGCGGCAACCCTGATTCACGCCAGAGTTGAGTGGAACGAGTCACACGTTTGTACCGCAAATGAAGAAATAGAAGAAAAACCGGTTTCCGGTCGCCAATGTTCGCCAAGCAGAAACGATTACGGAAAGACTCTAAAGAAATCAATCGGTTCTTTCCGTGTACTCGTCAACCGTCGAACGACTGCAGCAGCTGATCGTATTACAATTTGAAACTCGGACATTTGACTTCCTATTGGCCTAGAAAACATTTATAATGTATCTATGGTTCTTATGTTAGCAATTTGGTGATTAACAAGCAAACAGTTTGATTTTAGAATCCACTTTGCATCTAAAAAAAAAAAAAACCACCACGATATATACTTATTAACTCAGGAGCATGCGCGGGCTATATCGACGATTCATCTCAATATGCATTTTTTAAAGGACAAATTTAGGACATCTGTTAACAGAGTGACCATATCAAATCTAAAGATTTGACACATTTTGAGAAAAAAATCAGGTGCATAAGGATTCTGTTCTAATAAACGGATTAAGCAAAAAAAAAAAAAAAAGAACCCAGTGAAGTGTATTTTGCCAACTTAAAATCCATCAGTGCAGGTTCTGGTGATTAAAATTGTAATCGTCCATTATATTTTTAAGTGTCGTTTCGTTTTATCCAATATTTTCCTAAAACGTGTGTGTATCATTGCATCCTCAAACATGTTCTCGATTTTCATGGTCAAATAAATAACAAACTCAAAAATGTCCTTGTTTCCAAGGATGCATGTTTCTAAAAATAGACATTCAAAGTTTTTTTCTGTGGCTTTTTAAAAACACAACAGAAACACTTAAAGCTTTTTTGTTAATTAGCCTCTAAAGCAATATGTTTCGTTTGAAGAAATATTCCCCAAATGTCCCCAAAACAAATTAATATCTATTTCCAGACTACAGAACTAAAACTGAGTATGAGGTAGATGTCCTTGTTTCCAAGGGTGTTATGGTGGTAGGTTTGCATTTTTAGGGCTAAGTCTGCTAGGTGATAATATCTACTACCATTTAAATTGATTTTTCACAAACTAACCATTAATAGAATTAAATTTGCTTCTCAAAATTATTTTTGTCATGAAAATAAATCGGGTGTTTAATGAGTTAAACTGCTGCTTGCCGCTCCGGTGGCGGAATCGTTAGGACGCTAGCCTTTGGAGCTGCTAGGGTCGGGTTCGAATCCCGGTCAGGCATGGATGTTTTTGACCGTCAATAAATGTTGTTATTTGTTTATGTGTTATTCCTTTCTTTGTGACTGTAAAAATTCGTCCTGTGTCTGCCCCACTTGACGAAAGCTTATAAGCGGTTCTCTGAACAAGCACACAAGCTGAAATATAAATGTACCTACCATACCATACCAAACTGCTGCTTTCAAATTGATTTTGCAAGCGAAAATTCCTAGGGGTTAACATTTGCCACGGTTTGTTGTTTAAAGGTAATAAAAGTAGGTTTGTATTTAATAGGTTAAGAGAGACAATTAAAGCCAAATTTCTGCGGCTGTATTGAATATTTTTACTAGGGAAGTGCATTAGAGAAGAAAAAACAAGTTATAATTTAAACCATGTTTTAATTAATACTAATAATGATCGAATTGTTCTGGGAACTATGCCAAACCAGAAAAAGACTTGACCGCCAAAATTGCAGCCTTATTGAAAAAAAAAAACAAAAATAATGATCGAATTAAAGAGAGCCTCAAAATTATATTTTCCTATGAAATTCTACACCTTTTAAATTGTAATATTTAACGCATTTTGGAAGATATGGAATTAATTTGTTATTAATATTCACATTGATAGCTTATAAAAAAAATAGATTTTTTCAACATTATATTTCTCTTTTTACGTTTAATTACCAGTTAATTCATTCTGTTTCGAAAAGTATCGATGCGAAATTACTATTTAGTAAAACATATTAGTAAATATATATTAATAGTAATTTCAATGGAAGTGTCGCTAAATTTTTCAATCTTTATTCCATACACCAATTGGCAACGGAGAAGATTAATAATTTTGAAAACTACACTCTTAAAACAAAAGAGTGAAATCCACTCCAGTAGGAGAAGTGCATTTTCGACTTTATAAAGGAGTTAATATTAACTCAGATTGAGTTAAAAATCACTCATTTGGAGTGATCCTATCGGAGGTTTAACACACAAAGGATACACTCCTTTCGGGGGAGTGCATTTTCAAGGCTGGAGGTGTGAAAATTAACTCAGACTAGTTAAAATCGCTCGTTTGTTTTAAGAGTGTATTTCATAGCAAAATTTGGTGTAACGTTACTCCATTAGCGTTACCTGCAGCCTAGATCAATAGAGTAACTTTTTACCACAAATTAGTATCTCACTTGTTAGATCAGTTATATTCGAAAAGCCCAGTAGAAGAACGTGCTAAGTGACTTTTTTGAAAACATTGAGATTTTTGTGTCAATGAGCATATTATTATATCTTTTAAAGATTGCAAGTTTCTCCTTTTCCATAAATTTTGACGTCACTGTATATTTTTTACTATTAAATTTTTCCACCAAGTATATTTTTTTCTGTTTACAAGTACCGTTTTTAACGGATTTAAGTGCAAACAAAAAGACTAACGTTCATTTTCTCGTTTTCCTCTTTTTGTCACTTAAAAAGTTCTTCCCCAAAGCTCTTTATTTGGCTTATATTCCACCATATTTTTACAGTGTTTCGAGCAATTTATAAACGACCCCTCGTAAATAACAAACGACTCCTTCACTTCCTAATTACACTAAATGGCATTTAGTCGACCTTTCACCAGCGTCCAGCGATTATACAATGAACTACACATCATACATGGAGAATGTTTTTGATGTCAAAATGTCTTATCAAAACGTCTTTCGCGATAAAGCATCTACTGTATATTCAGCTTTATTGGCGCTTGCAAACGAGACGTGAAAGGTTTCATAGGAACAAGTTTCAGAAATAAATTTTTAATAGCTCGAAGACCGTTGTTGTCGTACGAGCCTGTGGAATTATTTATCATTTTTCGAAGTTCAAAATTCTTGTTTTTTTTTGTTAAGATTTTAAATTCGTGATGACATCGAATGATGTTGTTGCCATAGTTACTGGTGGAGCTCAAGGTCTTGGAGCAGCTATTTGCATTGCTCTGCTTGAAAGGGGTTATAAGGTAAGAACTCTAGTAAGCTTCGTTTTTATATACAACAGTCCGGTAATGTTAGTCTAATTACTGTCCAAAATTAAATCTAAAAAAAAAAAAGTTTTATCATAGGTTCCAATCGACTAATTTTTTTTTCGGAATTATGTGTTCATGATATTCATACTTATGCTATGAGTTCCTGTTAGCTTCCACACTATGTTTAAAACAGGAAAAGTCTAAGTTTTTATAAAAACAATGTCCATCTATCGGTCACCCAATTTCGCAAAAAATACGAGTCTAGCAAAAAAAGTGGGATATTTCATAGTGCAGCAAAAAAATCAGACAAGGTTATATCCCGAATTTCATGAAAAATATAAATTAGAAGCATAATTTAAATTTTGTTAAAAATTTTTAATATACATGTAAATTTTGTGCGGAAAGATCGTTATGACAATGTTAAGTTTTTTTTTTATAATGGGGCTGCAACATTGGAGGTCAAGCCTTTGCAGATTCGGCATACTCCCCAGAATGTCAGTCACCCATATACAAGCAATAAGCACAGAACGATTAGCATGTCTCATTTTAATTTTTTTTTAGCGAAGATAAACGATGAGGTTTTGATAAGTCTTACTTCTATTTTAAGAGCAAGTAATTGAACCAGATTTTCATTCCTTGAAGTGCAAATTAATTTAGCAAATTATGCAGAATATTCATTAAATTTTCAGAAAAAAAAAGCCGGTCCACTGGCGCAATGGTTAGTGTACTAGCCTTTGGAGCTGCTGGGCTCGGGTTCGAATCCCGGTAAAGGCATGGATGTTTGTGTTTGTCACTAAATGTTGTTATTTGTCTATGTGTTTGTGGCGTCCTTCTTTGTGTGTCTCTTGTGACTGTCTCTTCTGGCTAGCGGTTTAATGGGCTATATAACCTACGCCCTTTCTTTCTAGAGGGCGCAATCACTGTCATTTGTCATTTTTCAGAAAAAATAATAAGTAGCAATTATGGCTACTAAACGTTTAAATAGGACCACATGCCGAGATGGACAATTTTGTTTCTAAATTTTATACATCGTGTGTGGAAGTGGTTCTAGGTGGTTGTTACTGTAACAAACCTTTTTTTTTCTTTATCAAAAATTATTGAGACATTTTTATTTAATAAATTTAATATCATTCCTGTATTGTTTTATCTATATCTATGAATTTAAAAATGTTACTAACTATATGCTTTCTACGAGGTATGTGTTGCAGATATCCAAGAAGTCAAAGGAAACGCTTTTGTGAACGAACAACGAAAGGCACACGGCGATGGAAACGTCTTATTTTCATTGTGTGACGTCACCAAAGAAGATGACCACAAAAGTAAGGTTACCTATGTGGTATAAATGGGCTAAAAATAAGATAAATCTAGGGGCGTGAAACTCTTCCCAACCTCCAATTATGTATTAGCGCCCTTAATAATTTATACACTCCTTTTTTTAAAATTCGATCCCAAAACTCTGAGATGTCCACTCCATGGACTGTCTAAAAGAAGATTTTATAAATGTAGCATCAGATTCATTAGGGGTCACAGGAGTCTTAAAAATGTGCAAAGAAGGTACTACAAAGCATAGTTTGATCTTTCATGTATTTTTTTAACTACTCAGTATATAAGTATAATTTTTGTTATATGTAATTCTATCATATTTATTTAAAATAAAACATATTTTAAAATTTATGAAACTTTAGCCAAAACTAAAATAAATGAAATTAAACATAAAGCTATTTTAACACATTGGGATTAGGCTTGCGTGGCAAATTTTGAGGTCAAAATTGAAAAAATGACCAAGAAAATGACTTTATCTTGTACAAATATGTACAAACAAAGACTTATACCTAAATTCTCAGCTCAATTTTAATTAGAAATTATTTTTAAAAAATTTAAAATCAAAATTTAAAAAATTTTATTAATTTTTTTTTTGGAGAAAAGTTCTTAAAACAAATTACAAGAAAAGAAGTTATTAAGAAAAATGTTAAAAATTATCCACAAAAAAAAAAAAAGATTTTTTTTCGATTAACTTACACTTGGAAATTTTTTAAAAAAATAACTTGGATATTTACACCAGATGTTAGAGGTTCATGGCCCAGATATATATTGAAATAGCATCTGTAAACAATTTCAGGTTAATTAATGTAAAACTTTTTATGCTAGAAGTGTTAGCGTAAACCCCTTTTTTTAGGTGAAAAACACTGTTTAAAATAAATCAATTATATTTAAATAAAAATAATTGCCCAAAAAGCATTGTTCATTTTATTTGAAATCACTATGCCAAATTTGGAAAAGATTAAAGTAATAGTAAAAATTTTTGAATTTTGGGTACTCGCCCACCTTAAGATATATTTGCAGTATTTTATTTTTTATACAAAAAACTTAATAATTGGTAATTTAAAAATTAGAAGTGAAAAGAGAAAAAAATAATTTGGCTTGATCAATTGATTTTTTTCATAATTGTCCCTTATCAGTATCAGGACATCAGTTTTCAATGCTTTAAAATAAAATTAAATGGCACTACCAGCCCAGACTAAGTTTAAAGGAAGATAAGGGAACGATCTTGCTTTTGGACCAAATTTGGTTAATTGTTTGCTAATTTTAGTGTTGTCAGCTAGGAAATCTCAGACGATAGGCACAACCTATTTTGGGGGCCCCTTTACAGAAAATTTTATGCATGATTTCCAATAATGATGGTTGCTATATGACCCATGTGTAAAATTTTTGCTACAATTTTATAGGCTTCCTTACAAACATCGATCAGAACACTATCGTTAGGTCAATATACTCACTTAAAATTGAGCAAAAAACAAAGTGGAGTATCCGAATTTTTTTAGTTTACTGATATTTTGGGGATTTACAGCATTTAGCATAATAGAAACTGAAATTTAGGGGCCCCTAAAATTTGGGGGCCCTAGGCCCGGGCCTAACTGGCCGTATGGAAGAGCAGGCCCTAAGTGTTGTGAAATTTTTGTTTGTGCTATATTCATTTGGCTACATCACTTTTCCACTGTGTGAATTGGAATATTTATGTATCTGTAATTTTTTAACTTATTATTACTATTACAATATTCATTTATGTCGTCTATTTCTACACTGAACTCAGTTTCTATCAGCTAATCTTTTTGTTCTAAAAAGTAAACTTGACATTTTGTGCATTTCGTGGTCATGCTTTTCTAAAGGAGTAAACATGGTTGTCTCTGAAGTGGACCACACTTTTTGAATTAAGCAGAAGTTTAAATTACGATGTTTTTTAACCCCTTTTAGTCCCAAAGCAATTGGCATCCTCATTTTAGAATTTTTTCTGATCGTCTATAACCATTTATGATATCAAAAAGCACATCATTCGATTCTTCAAACTTTTTTCTATTGGAAAATATTTTTTATTAATCCTAATAGATGTCATCCCGATTATTTTTAAAAAAAATATGATCAGAAACATGATGATGCCATCACTGGGACTAAAGGGTAAAATAATAAACCTTGCTTTTATTTGCTTTTGTTTCAAATCACTAAAAATGCAAGTACAACCGTAATCATGCCTTATCATGAATGTTCACTAAATGAACACTATAGTCTATTAATAGACACATAAATTATGAAAATGTATAATTGGTCGTTAAAAGTAGACTAACGAAATTGCTCATGAAGTGTTTTGGAAAAATGGGTGAAAGTGGTGAAACTGGCACCCACAACAAATAGCACCAAATGTTGTTTTTTTTTCGAAAAATTTGATTAGATTTTTTCTGTAGCCAAATTGCTCTGATTTTTACCCTTTAGATTGGCAATGACCCTTATATAGAACATATATAACGTGTAATTATTAATTTATTTTTATCAACAATATTAAAATTTCGTTTTCATTTACCACAGGGACGTTTGAAGCGGTCATCAAAGAATTTGGAAAAGTTGATCTTCTCGTAAATAATGCTGGAATAATTCTAGAGCAAAACCCAAGAAAATGTATTGACATCAACTTGGTAAGAACTCATTTCAATAAAGTAGTTTAGATATTCAAAAAGAAACTGCTTTCAGAGTTTGATCTCGGTATAGGCATCTAAGGCGCTTGTATAGCGTCTATAATACATCTGTATTGGCTTTTTAACTTATTTGTTTTATTTATTTTCTGCTACAAAACTTTAACATATATATATAACATTATCTATGAGAAAATTACAATTTTACACCCTCGGTATTCAGGGCAAGTTCGCCCCTCAAGTGATTATTTCACCCTAGAAATATAAAATACCACTATTTGTACGGGACCAATTTTCATATTAAAAACCAAAGAGGTTTTTCTCTGAAACTCAGATCTAGACAAACAAAAAACATATTTAGTAAGAAGTTATTAAGGAACAAAATTTATGCAATTTTTTATCAAATTTTATGGTAGGTGTAACTCAATTTGATGGTACAGTAAATACCCTTTTGTGTATAAGATAGTTAGAAATAGTAATATTGAATAGGTATATAGTTACATAACTTATCATTTAAGGGTGTAGCAAAACACACTTTCTCCAAAGAATAATAAAGATATGAGGGTCGGCCCGTTTATTGGCGACTGCCTACATTTGAATTAACCTAGTAATGAGTGATTTTTTTTCCATCCCGAAAAAATATATTTGTATCTTTGATAATCATGCATTATGGGGAAAAATACTGAGAAGAAATTAACAACATTGAAATTTAAATAACTTTTATTTTTTTTAAATTTTTGCAATATGGCAAAAACCAACTACAAAATTCCAATATTGATAAGAATGATTTGAAAATTACTAAATATATTTTAAAATAACCCATTGAACTATAATTATTTTTTCAAAACAATTTATTTGTATTTAGTGTACTCATATTATTATACTTTGAATACTACCAAAGACGCAATTTCACAACAGTTAATAACTTCACACTTTACTTTTGAATACACTTTTTACTACTGTCATTTCTGAGGGTTATTAGTAACTAAAACTTAAAACTGGAATGTAATAGATGAAAAAAGCGAGAGGGAGCGATACTTTAATAGAATAAAATGGATTACATTACTTGTTGCTGTATGGCAACAGTATGCCATTAGATGTTTAACTATCGTCAAAAGCCGCCAAACAAGCAGTTCCTATATCTTAGCTATATTATGGAGAACGTGGGCTTTTCAACTTTAACTCTTCATTTTTGTTTCAGATAGGAACAATCTTTGGATGTCAAACTGCGATTAAGTACATGGGTAAAAGCCATGGTGGAGGAGGAGGCATGGTCATTAATGTGTCATCAATGGCAGGTAAGGTTTTTCGAAGAATTTAAGGGTCAATTTTCGGGCAAAATTAATTTGTAAGCAAAATTAATTTGTAGTCAAGTACAGTTCAATCGGCAGTTTAATGTACTATTTTATTAATAAAACTGCAGGTAGAATAAATTTAGGATTGCATTAATTTCATGAGGGGTGTAGTTGCAGAATTCACGTTCTCCAAGGAAAAACTGAAAAACTAACATACAGGTTCCATAGTGTTCCTTTGTTCAATATAACGATCGTCAAAAGTCACCAATGGATATACGAAACTTTCGTGCTATACTACAGCCTTCTCATCAGTTCATCGAATCAGGGCCGGATTTAAAGATTTGCCGTTTGTAGGCTACGATTTGCCGTTTCAGTCACAATATTCTCCCAATCCGGGGAAAGGTTAGCTGTAAAATAGGGTGGTATGTGTATAGTTTAAAATAGATACACATATTATAATCATCTATGTGCCTTTACGCTCTAAATTGAAAACGAAATTGGCAAATTTCTTTAAAACTTTACAATTTGTCCCTTCAACTTCAAAATCTAGTTTAAATGGGCGCAATTGCCCTCGCAGTGACCATATTTTGTAAGAAATATTTATACGTTTACGGTGTACGCATTAATATAAATTATTTGTTTTCTTTGTTAAATATATTCGTATCTTTATAGCAATTTTTTTATGCCGAAAGGTAATTCGCCGCTTTAGGCTACAGCCTACTTAGCCTATGTATAAATCCGGCCTTGCATCGAATATAAGTGAATCGAAGAGAAAGAAAAAAAAACCCTTTCAAACTTAAAAAGTTGACTTTGATGTTTTTTGAATCTAACCTTTATCAATCGTATTTGATTATTTTTGGAGTATTAATTGCTTTTAATTTGAAAATTATTTTTTACAGGTTTTATACCACATTCAGCGTTGCCAGTTTACATTGCATCCAAACACGGTATCGTTGGCCTGACCAGGAGTTACGGGGTAAGCATATGAACCAAATGGTAGAAATCTTTCATAATTTTGGTAATTTGGACGATGATGAATAATTTATATAGTTATTTTAAGCCTTGGATAGAATACTAAATCATAAGGATGTCTATACCGTAAGGGAACCATTAAAAATGGCCTTACAAATACAATAATTATTGTCGAAATGCCCTCGCCAGATAAGACGGTGAAAAATGCCCCCATTCCAATCGGGCTAATTTTTTTTCTGAAAATACCTCATAGTATGGACAACTTCTCAGCCAAGTTTCAGCTCAAAAATATGACGCATTTTTGAGTAAAAAATTAAAGTTTTTTTCTCTTTTTAAATTGATTATTCCCAGAATAGGGGAGACCGGGGCACAATGGACCACTTTTTCATTTTTTGCGCTATAAGTACAAAAATATTCATCCCGCCTGCTTAAAAAAAGGTATATATATATTACATACATATCCTGGCTTAAAAATACATTACCAAAAAAATATAATTTCAATTACTTTTTTCTGAATTCACTTTTTTATTACAAGTGAGAAAGTGGTCCATTGTACCCCAGGTTCGGGGTACAATGGACCACATCACGGGGTACAATGGACCATGGTATTTTTTGCAGAAAAAAAATTATCTGCACTTTTTTAAGATTAACATACATATAAAATAAGGATTTTATTTAAATTTTAAGTATCCAATTGCATTAAAACTTCTTTTAGTGAGAGATTTATCAGATATTACTGTTTGCTTTTTTCCCTCCCCTTTGAAATTTTTTGTTTATCTTCTTTATGTGCAAGGATCAGTTAGGCTCAAATCTAGCAGGTGTATGGGAGGTTTTGTACTTATTTATGCAGCTCAAAAGGGCTGTTTTTGAAATGCCTTTTACTTTGGTGACCAAACAGATAGAACGAATATCATCAATAACATGTTTTACAGCCTGTTCCAACACTTCTTTTGGCACTGTTCCCTCACAAGTCTTTCTTATTCTGTTATGTGGCATATCGGAAAAAAAAATTAGTAAAAGCATTACATTTTATCTTCACAATTATAAGATCACTTTAAAGTAAAATCACTTTTTTATTACTATACAAAACAACACCAAAAGTGTAGGGAAAAACTGTGGATCAAAGAATCTTCGTTTTTATGCGAGATTAATTTTTTAACCTTTTAAGTCTTGCCTTAATCAATGCGGTTGAAAATTTTACTAACAAAATTTCAATTTTGTGCATTGTACCAATTCTGAGATAATTTGTTTGTTACTTAATTATTTATAACTACAACATTTTTGTTAGTAAAAAAATCAACAGTAATCAAATATTAATTTAAAAATTTATGATATTATACTTGTACTTCTGTTTTAAACTAATTTAACACTCTAGTATCACATACAATTTTTTAAAAAAAAACTTTTCTCATTCAAAACACTTATTGTTTTCATTCTCTTATTGAAGCCATAATATATAAATTAAAACATCAGTTGACTAATAATTTGTTACTTCTTGTTTAAAAAACACAAAAACAAGCAATATCAGAAGAAGAGAAAAATCTATTACATTCAGAAGTAAATATTAGAATATATATTAAAATATTTTACTATTATAGCAAATTTAACTTTTAATAATTCGGAAGGACTTGCATCAATATTTTTTTATTTTATTTTGAAACTAAAAGTATTTCTATAGTTGAATGGGGTACAATGGACCATGGTCCACTGTACCCCAGATTTTGTGGTCCATAGTGCCCCATATTGTATTTGAACAAAAAACAAAATTAAAATATGCTGTATTATGATTTCAGAAATTAATTTATATATTATAAAGAAAGACAAATATCTTGCCTTTCAACTATGCTAAGCCACTTTGTCCAACTAATGTTACTTTAATAATGAGAAGATAATTCCTAGGAGAGAGTTTTTTTACTTTCACCTGGTTAATACACATCAAGAATAAAAAATGGCAAATATGTGAGCTAACAACATGGTTTTTCATCATAACTAGATCAAGACTTTTATGTCATTTATTACTTATAATATGAACTAATTTGGAAAATATACAAAATAAATAATAGGGGATGGTCCATTGTGCCCCTAGGTCCATTGTGCCCCGGTCTCCCCTATATTTGATAAATCCAAAAAACTGCTCATGAGTTTTTAGATATCATTGAGTAGTGTTCTCATAAAAATCCGCTTATAAATCTGATCAAGTGATCATTGTTAAAAATGTGATTTTATTTTCCAAAAATGTTTTTTAATACCAAAATCGTTTGGTACACCTTAAACTTCTGTCTCTACATGTTCCTCTAACATCAATATATAATTGTTTCAGATTTTTGAAAATATTGGATGATAGTTTAAAAAAAATAAGATATTCTTAAAACCTGACTTTTCGCAGTAGGGGTAAGTGGTGTACCTTGGACATATGTGTACCTCGAACCTATGCTGATTCTAGCTCGATTTGCTTAGATATTGAAACAACACTATATGCACTTGAAGTATTTGCTACCAGGGGTCTCAGTGAAGTTCTGTCTGTTTAAAAGGTCAATTTATTAAAGAGGTTTCGAAAAACTAAATTCACATTCCAAAAGCAAATTTTTGTCAGATTCTTTAGTGTATTTTTATACTCAAACATGTAGTGTTTATTCAGAAACGATGGTTATGCAATATAAAGCAAAGTTTTAGTTATAAAACTGTGTGCTTGAAATTAAGTTAGGTCTAACCTTGACATGGTGATTAACTATTTTGTTTTTAATATCTAAGTGGTGTACCTCGAACCTAATACAGGTAGTGTACCTTGGACTGGTCCAAGGTACACTACAATAGAACTTATGTACTTCAGATTGTTGAAAACCCTTTTTAAATTTCAAGAAAATTTTTTCCTTTGAGAAATTAAGTGTTTTAAGCTATTAATATGCAACCCTGATTTGTAAAATTATGTAGAATGGAAATTTGTAAACAAAATTTATATGGTATGACAAATAATTTTTCTGTAGTTAATTATTTCTGTAGCCCATAAAATTTTAACCATGTTGACATAATATAGAAAATAATTATTGCATAAACATCTAAAAAGATGTTTTTTTTTTATAATAAATATCTAAGCAGAACATCCTTTTTACATTTAGGCCTAGTTGTATAAGCACAGGAGAAAATATTTGAGTTGTTTTTTTAAATTTATGACAGAAATATAGCCAAATGTTTTTCTATGGCATGAAATGACAGTTTAACTTGTATGCTGCATTTTAACGGATACACCCGAGAAAGATCGCATTACAGCTGAAAAAGCCAAAAGGGCACTAAAAAAACTAAGGCAAAAAAACCCCTTACTAAGCCAATTGACCTAACATAACCAATCACTACAATCTTGGCTAGAAATAAGAATAGGTTGGAAAATGTATTTTTGAATTTTATGCGGCTAATAAATATTGGTTTTCGGACTGTAAATCGAGCCTCTCTACCTGTTAATAATTGGTCCAAGGTACACTACCAGTTGGACCAAGGTACACCGCCGGTGGTGTACCTTGGTCCTAATTACAATTTTCCGTATTTATTTTTTTAATAGTTGAAATAATTTAAATAACATGTTAAAATAAATATATGTTGTATATAACAACATAAAGTATTTAGTAAAAATATTTTTATTCACTTTTTGCAAGTAATAAAGAAATTAAAAATTGAAAAGTCAAAATAGGTCCAAGGGAACCCACCTTCCCCTTTTTTACAAGTTTCGCTCGCATAATTTTATAGCTGGATGCGTATTGATAATTTCTGTAAGGCATGAGGTATATATTCATAAAAGAAGCAAATTAAAAATGCAGTTTTTATTGTATGTAACTCTTCGGAAAAACCATTTTTTGTGAACCAGTATCCCGTGATGCATTGCGAAAACGGCGAAATGTAGATTCATCACGCAATCGCGCAGTTTGCATTGCGTTGTACGGGATTGCGCAATCGATGGGCATGCTATTTCTAAATCTATGGATTTTAGAGCAAAAAATCAGGCTTTAAGAATATTTTTTTAGCTATCATCCAATATTTTAAAAAATCTGAAAAAAATGTATATTATAGATTGATAATAGAGGAACATGTAAAGACAAAAACCTCAGGTGTATGCATGAAAATTTTTTTTTTGAAAAATAAAATCGCATTTTTAACAATGATCACTCGATCAGATTTAGGAGCGGATTTTTCTGAGAATACTACTCAATGATATCTAAAAACTCACGAGAAGTTTTTTGGATTTATCAAATATATTCAGGGAATAATTAATTTAAAAAGAAAAAAAACTTAAATTTTTTACTCAAAAATGCGTCATATTTTTGAGCTGAAACTTGGCTGAGAAGTTGTCCATACTATGAGGTATTTTCAGAAAAAAAATTAGCCCGATTGTAATGGGGGCATTTTTCACCGTCTTATCTGGCGAGGGCCTTTCTTTAGTTTCGAATGAAAGATTTTAAGCCATTTATTGCTTAATTGCAAATGGATTATTGAAAGACGGTTTAGGTTGTACTATTATCGTAGCACAAGAGCTACAAGAGAGCTATCGGCGTCAAAAATTATAACCAGTCAAGTGAGGATTGGACATCTGAGTAGGCACCCAACGTAACTTGAGGAGCGATATCGACGCTGCGTCGGGTGACCGTTGTGTGCCGGACTTAGACATCTCCAGCACGTCAACACCAACGAGCTTATAATAGGGGTAGAGCGGCCTAGGGAAGGTTTCTACTACGGAGCCGGTGGCACTCAGATAATTTCTCATACAGTCACGTGGTTTACCACGTGACTATGAGAAAGGGAAGTATATTTGGCAAGTTATCGTGCCGTTTGGCGCTTTTTGAAAAAATAGCGCCGAATTTCAAAACATTTTGTCTTTGTTTTGGAATGTTTTTTTTTTGGTTGGATTAATGTTGCGTTAGACCTACTGATTATGTAGGTCATTTGATAAACACTTCACTTTAATTTATTAACGGCTAGGATATTTTTATGCATATTTGTAAAAAATATATACAAATGTGTTGTGTGTAAGAAAACTTAAGAACACACTATTCACTTCATTCAACTAATTTTGTAAAAAATGAGCCAAATCAAGCTTTCTAAAAATATATATATAATACTTCCTCCTTTCTTATGAACTTCGTTGCAGTTAAAAGCACAACAAGAAACAACCATTTTTGCAATAATTTAGCTGCTGCGAATATCACGAACCTTTCCTATACCGATTGCCATAGCAAAATACATACACAGCCTGCTCGTAGTAGGAGATGCAATCACGTGACCCTAGGAGGAATTCTCTTCATGTTGGTTCCACGGTATTGTTGCCATTAGCCGCTCTACCCCTATTATAAGCTCGTTGGTCAACACCCGCTTTCCATATCTTTTGCTGCAATTTTTTTGAACTAAAAAAAAAAGGAATGTTGGCTAAAAAATTTGCTTAAAGCATAATAATATTTTATTATTTTCTTATGCGGAAACTGTTTTTGAGCGTGGATTTGTATTTTTTTCATTTTATTTATTTCAAACGTATTCAAATTTAGTAAAAAATAAAACGCTAAACTGAAATAATTGATAAGTTTGCTTAAATTTGCTACAAGAAGGAGTGTGTTATTGTGCACAAATATAATCAACAACTGGGGAATAATCAAGTGTTTGCAATCATGAAATAAATATAAATAAAATATTTAAAATAAATATAAGTTTTAACTGGTTCCTAGCTCCCGTACCACGAGGAGAGAGAAGGCATCATCTTCGCTGCTCTTTGCCCTTTCTTCATCGATACAGATCTCCTGAAAAAATCGTTGGAGACGACTCTCGTCCCTGGTTTAGACTTCACGAAGGTGCCCAACTTGCTAAGGTAAATCTTGTCCAATAATAGGGTACTTGACTGTATCGCTAAAATACCTTCAAATGTTATTTAAATTATAGTTGAAAGTAAAAAATAACACATGCATAGATAATTTTTGCGAAATAAATCTTTAAATCATTAAAAAAATCGTTTTAAAAAGGCTTATTTTTCACGTGATTATCATGTGATCACAAACACGTCGGTTTGGCTGACGTCACTATGAACTATAAACAAACCGGCGTGATGTTCTTTGTTTTCTGATTAAACTTGATTTAATCCCATTTATACTATTGAAATAATAAATATTGAGAAAATGTTTGGCTGTCTTACAGAAGCGTAATTTCAAATTTGCCTAAAATCGATTCCAATGTGGTGTTTCAAAGTTTGTTTATAGTTCATAGTGACATCACAGATACCACGTGACAGCCAAAAAGCGTTTTCAGGAGTGATTTTTCGTCCTGATTTTTTAAATTCATTTTTTGCCTTTTTTTGGGGTATTTGAAAAAAAAGAAAAAATACGGGTCTAATATTTTTGGCATAAGAACATTTCAAGCCAATAAAAAAATTTAGTCAAATACCCTATTGGTTCAAGGGGGGCTAGGTTAGTATTATCGTCGCACTAGAGCTACACGAGGGCTATTAGCGACGGGCGTCTTATTTTAGAACCACAGTCAAGTGACGAGCCGACACCTGAATAGGCACTCAACGCAGGCCTCAGAACTAGTAATGCTCGAAAAAAAGTAGACAAAAGATACTTTCAAATAAAAAAAAGAGACTAAAAGTAGACTAGGGTAATAAGCGTTTTGTGAATCGTTTCAGCAAGAAAAAAATCTTTCATCAGATTGGCAATTTACGACTCCTTGAAAATCCATAAATTACGAATTTATAAAATGTAATACTGGGTTTACATACGTCGAGCGGCTGCTTCCAGCAGCCGCTTGAAGCGCTTTGACCTTCATCGATTCGACCTTTGGTTGGCGAGAAATTTGCGAGTGAGATTGTATAGCGCGGCGATTTGATGATGTGACTAAAATGAATTCACGATGTAGGATCAATTAAAAAAGAGAGCAACCGCCAAGATAGTTGCCATTTACCTTATGGTAACCATTTCCTTTGATCTCAGACAAAAAACCGAAAAAAAGATGGGTTGGTGGCCTTGAGAGTCGGCTTCAGCGGATGTTCGAATAAATACGTATAAAGTGGTTACCTTGAGATTCTCAAGGCCGCTGCTAGAAGCAAATGCTTGAGGTATGTAAACGCGGTATAAAACTAAACATCAGTAAAGTAGTGAATTTTGGGAAATTGGCTAATAAAGAAGTACAGAACCAGACACACATAATGCTCTATTCCGGACACTTTTAAATTCTGGCAACATTACCATTTTTTAAAACTTAAACCTGGCTAGAATCAAAAACCCTAAGATAAGCCGAAGTAGAAAAAATGCCCCAAAAAGTTTAAAAAGGCGAAAAAAAAAAAACCAAGCACTTCTTGTGATATCTAACGTGGTCACATATTTCACATACTCTTAATCAGTGGAAAATATTCTGTTTGGTCCGACTTGGCCTGGACCGGAGCTACAAAAAAGTAACGAGACGCTCTTCGGATCAGCATACGAAAAAAAAACTGTCAATCATTATGAAGCAAGGCAACCTCATCGGTTTATTTCATGAAAATTACTAGGCAACAAAATAAGCAAATCGGGAAGCATTGTTGGATTTTACTGGGCGGTAAGTGATATTCCAAGACATCCTAGTGTAATTAATCAAATTTATCTTCAAATTTTAATCAAATTTTTATTATTAAAATTTATTAATTAAGCTTGTTGTTTTGTACTGCAATTCATAACTTTGAAGTCAAAAAATCACTAATCCTTACAAATTACAACAAAATTCGAAGATCGCTTAATTGTAAATCCTTGAATATCGATAACTCAAAAAATCCTCAAATATCAGTAAAAACGGAAAAATCACAAGCATGAAATATTTTAATCACGAAACTGAAAATGTGTAAATCGTGCATCTTCAAAAATCGGGAATTGAAGACTCTTGAAAATAAACAAACCTAAAAAAAAAATTGCATATCACATAATCTTAAATTCCACCCAAATAATGAATCTAGGTTAACTGCAAAGACGGAAAATCGAGAATCTCTGAAAGTCAGCAAACAAACTGCAAATCTTAAAACCCTACATAACAAATAACTTTTGAATTCGAGCAATTAATTTAAAATTCTAAGTCAAAATCTTAAAAGAAAAAGACAAATCTTGTAACTTTGGAGGAATTGGACACTTGCGGAAAAATTATAGAACTCTTGAAATCAGTAAATCTGAAATTTACAATGGGGGATTTTTTTAAAACGTCGGCTGATCGCTAAACCTCGAAATAAACGATACAAAAAGCTTATCTTCATAAATCTATATAAATCGAAACTTCCAAAAAGTGGCAAACCAGAATTTTTAACAAATTCAAGCATAATTCCGATTTTTCCATCGCTAAAAAAATCCAAGTACAATTCTGTACAGCCATCAGCCAAAATCTGGAAAGTCAGATGTCACAATGAGCACTGTTGAAAATAAGAAACAAAACGCGGCAATCCTGTAGCGTTGAGCTGTAACATCACTGATAGAAGCAA
Organism: Hylyphantes graminicola; assembly: GCA_023701765.1. Taxonomy (NCBI): domain Eukaryota; kingdom Metazoa; phylum Arthropoda; class Arachnida; order Araneae; family Linyphiidae; genus Hylyphantes; species Hylyphantes graminicola. Next base: position 68,037,454 of record CM043119.1, read on the forward strand.
AAGACATATATTTGCATGAGAGAAAAAGTTCTTAATATGCCAGCAATGTTCTTGTTAAATATCGGCGAAAGTTAGCCCCACTGGTGAAAAATAGCTAATTTAGAGACTTTGACCTGAAAAAAGATACTTTTAGAGACACTTTAAAAAAATAGAGACTAATAGCTAGAAAAGAGACTAGTTCCTAGGCCTGTCAACGCAACAAGGGCGGCATTGTACGCAGCGTTAGGACTTTGAAGGATATTTAACGTGCACTCCCTTACACGGGGTATTATTCGTCGGACATTTTTGGCTGCACGGGCCGTTTATAGGTCGGCAGCTATTTTAGCTGTGCCCGGATCCGATCCTGGGACCTTTCGCATGCTAGGCGAGTGCCCAACCGACTGGGCTCCCCAACCCCCCGGTTCAAGAGGGGATATAGTTATTCCTTCATACCCAATGCACTATTTTTATTTTTTAATATATCTTAAAGTATTTTTTGTACAATTTCAGGTTTTTTACACAAGCTAGGAAAGTACTAAAATGAAAAAAAAAAAAAAAAAAGAATTTGGCATAATTATTTTAGATTTTTCTCTCTGATCGTCTTTAGCAATTTATGACATCAAAAAGCACATCATTCGATTCTTCAAACTTTATTCGATTAGGAAATATTTTTATTAATCCCAATAGGATGTGAACCCTATGATTTTTTTTTAATTATGATCAGAAACATGATGATGCCAAATGGCATCACTGGGACTGAAATGATTGAAAATTATTATTATTATTTTTTACCAGACTTAGTGATTTCAAAGAATTGCATAAGGTCGATGTGACTGACCTCCCGGACCCCTGTTTTGCCTATTATTTGCGCTTGTAAAGGAACAGAGTTACCGGATTGGTTGAGCAAACATAACATTTCCCGACATGCATCGCTTTCCAGATGACGAGGCTGTATACTCTGCTGTATCAATACCACCTAGATTAGAAGGCCGGCGAACTAAATACTTGACGTCAAATTAGTGGACCTATTCTGTGGTTTTGACCAATGATCATTCGCGACTAGATCTTGTATTTGAATGAATTTTTAAGATCAGATGAATCAAGGTGCGACGTCATCTTAAGATACTAGTTATTGGTCAACAAACCGAAATTGGTCCACTAGTGTGATGATGTTTTGCTTATACCAAAACCGACAAGTTTGCAGCAGAGAAATGTACTACGCGGAGGAATTTGCGTAAACAACGCGACTGGCGCCGAAGCTTCGCCTGCTCCGATTTGCTTGATAATTTGACCCTGATATTCGTGCGCCCTGTTACGCCAAAATCGAAGGAAAAAAATAATTAAAATAACTCTTACTGAAGCTAAACTAATAAAAATAATAAATTTATGTCTTGAAATAACAAATAAATTTGTTTATTGAATGTTAAATACCTTTTTGTATTCGATTCTCGCCCTCAAAAATGAGAACTATTTACCCTCTTTCTCGTAGAACATTTGTATACTGCAAACTTAAGGCCGGGAGAGGTATAGTTCTTCAGCCTTCTAATAGGTGGTATTGGCTGTATGCATGTAATTGCAGTACCTAGGCTAATGACTTAGAACATTGCTGTAAGTACTCGAATAACTCTAACCTAAAAAAAAGTACATGAACTACTGATTATTTCAGTGCAAAAATGGTCTATTTTTTGTTGTTGTGGTTACTTTAGTTTATCCGCCCACGGTAGTACTAGATGACGTAGCACTTAGCAGCCTTCATCTAAAGAGCATCGTCATCTGGATAGCAGTGCATGCCGGGAAATTTCCTTTCATTTTTCCTTTTGATTGTGATTTGGTTTAAATAGCGACATACATAACCTGTACTCTACTGACATGATATAATGCCTGACCTTAATACTTCTTTAGTCAAGAATAAGGGAAACTTGAGCATTTACGTAAAATTGATGTTAGATTTTTTAAAACAAATTCAAGAATATGTGTAAAAATAATTTTAAAAAAAACCTGCTTACAAAGTGATACTGATTGACTTTCTACTACTTTCCAGTACCGAATATGTTGCTCAAGGTGCCATGAAACTTCTGGACGACAGAATTAACGGATCGACTTTGGCAGTGACTTATCAATCGGGATATGGATACATTGGATATCAAAAAGAATTCGAAAATATTCCAATTGTATAAAAATTCTCGATTTACGACAGTATGATAAGAGAATCTCTATGATGAAGACTTTACAGCTGTTACGATGCTATGATAAGGACTTTACAGACGTAAATTTTTACATGGCAAAAAATTTAACCGGTGAAAAGCTTTATGTATTTCAATTTGCTCTCTTTCGTTTGTAATTTCTGTATTCCTGTTTAATTTTCTGTACTATTTTGTAATAAATTGAACAGTTATATAAATGCATTGAAACATGTATCTGAAATAAGGCAATATTCTATCATTTCTAGAAACATAAATCAGTTGGTTTCCAAAATTTTATTAATTAAAATTATATCCATTTTCTGTAGTTTACATTTAATTTCACAATTATCTTTGGGAAGTGTTCTGCTGTTTAGAAAAATCAATCGCAAGTCATGCGTTTGTTTCCAGTTTTAATATGCAGAATCTTCTTTGAGGTGGCAGGAAAAAAAAATCTTATTTCTTAGAAACTTTTTTCATTGTAGTGATACCCTAAAGAGAAACAAAGTATTTGGTATAACAAAGCTCTAATTACGTAAAAACAAAATCAGTAAATAATTTGAAACATAAAATGTCAAACTATTGTTATGTGCGGCAATAAATTTAGCTGAAGATAGAGTTTTCATATTTTGATTTATAAACAGCTAAAAAACTATAGCTAAACTATAACTCAAAGCTAATTTATCTTATTTTAACAGATGCAAAAAATATATATTTGCTATACTAATTGACTACAGATTTCCTTGCAGAGATTCGGACAAGGAACTTGTTTACCATTACATATTCTGGCCCTTATACTTCAACATCCTACAAAAATGGATTGTCTATATAGTTAAACTCATAGTTTCCTTGCACAGAAGCTATAAAACGCGTGGAAAAATCAGATGAAGACTAAATAAAATGGCAGAAATTTTCTCTTCATCTGATTTCTCTGCTCGTTTTATAGCTCCGCCCATGGTCATGGCTTCTGTGCAAGGAAACTATGAGTTGAGCAAAAAAAGTACTTCACTATTTAAAAATTTTTGGGTAATTTTCTCAAAACGTTCACTTTTGGCCAATAAAAATTGGGCATAAATAATTACACAATATTACATAAAAACTCCTCCAATTCTAACTCTTAAGTTTCTTGTTTCGAAAGATACGATTCCAAAGACCCATCTTTATATTTTCTATCCTTCATCCGTATACTTACGTAGGGGAGAGTGTTGTACCTTGGGACAATTTTTACATTTTAATTTTTTTCTTCGACAATTATTGACAAAATAAAAATTTCAAAGCAGCATTTCAACACACCAATATATTCCTCTATAATATATTTTTTTAAATTCTGGCAGCTTGAAATTAAAAAATTGCCACTCATTTAAAGTAGAGAGGATAAACTGTCCCAAGGTACAACATGATGTTGTACCTTGGGACATGCTTTATAATTCAGTCAAGAGTCATACACTTGAACTAAATTGTGCCAGGAAACAAACTTTATTTCAAAATACATCAGAAAATGTGCTCTTAGAACATTTCATCACACGGAAGGAAAAAGATTTATCAGGTGTTGCCAGAATTATATTTTCAAACTTCAATCATTATAAAATATATTCAAAACAAAGATGAGTTGTATTTTACATGTTTTGTGGAATTGCTCTTAAAATAAATAATAAAGATATTTTTATTTATCCAAATTATTAAGAATTTAATCAAATTATTAATACTGTCCCAAGGTACAACACACTACATGGTTTAAATAAAAGCAAGATAGTGGCCAATCCAAATGCATTATCATTATTTTCTCATAACCAAAATATTTTAAAATCTTCTCTTTTATGAAGAAAATAAAATGCAGTTGACTTTTTGTAAGAGTACTAAGGTAAAAAATTATATTAGAATGAGAAAAATATTTACTTTGGGGTAATGAAATATTATTTTTTGTCACCATTTCATCAATTCAATGATGCTAGTGTTAAATTTTATTATGATGATGTCTGTTGGTTAAGGCTACTATTAGAAATAAACAATGTACGAATATTGCCAATAGATTCTTAGAAATTGTCAGTGTCCCAAGGTACAAGCGTCCCAAGGTACAACACTCTCCCCTACATCCATTTTTTATATGCGCCGTTTTGGCCAACTAGATTTTCCAAAAAACTTTTTTTGTTTATATTTTTATACTTTTGTCCTTTCTTAAAGGATTTGTGTGGGCATTGTAAATAACAAGACAATAGTTTTTTTGTTACGAGAGAGAAAGAGAGCGAAAAAGAGAAAAAAGAGGAAAGGAAAAGACAAGTAGATAAAAAGAGGTAATGAAAGGGATAAGGAAAGAGAACGACAAATAGAGGGACACAGAGTGAAAGAGAGGCCGAGAAAAAAAAGAGAGAATTTTACAGTAAAACCGACATTAAGTTTGCAGTATACAAATGTTCTACGAGAAAAAGGGTAAATAGTTCTCATTTTCGAGTGCGAGAATCGAAGAAAAAAAAAGGTGTTTCACTTTTAATAAACAATTTTATTTGTTTTTCAAGACATAAATTTATTATTTTTATTAGTTTAGCTTCAGTTAGAGTGTAATTTCAAGTATTTTTCCTTCGATTTTGACGTAACAGGGCGCACGAATATCAGGGTCAAAGGAGCAGCCAATCAGAGTAGGCGAAATTTCGGCGCCAGCTAGTTGTTTACCCAGTTTCCTCCACGCAGTACATTTCTCTGCAGCAAACTTAAGGTCGGTTTTAGTATAGAAAAAGGGAAAAACAGATAAGAGGGAAAACAGAAAATCTCTCTCTTCAGAAAGAGAAAGATATATTGTCAAAAGAGAAAAAAAAAGAATAAACTGAGAGAAAATATAGAGATGTGGTGTGTGTTTACCTTCTTTTGGTGACGCAGGGGGTAGTTATGGCTTCCACCCCCCTCCTTCGTAGCAACGGTGCTGCCGGTTCCTCTCCTGGTGGCAGTTAACGAAACAGTGCGGGAGCTCGCTTGCCGTGTTAATGAGGCACTTGAGTGAGGAAGCCTTGTTTCATTAACTTTAGACTGCAGTCCAGGAAGTCCATTTATGTTTCAATGAATAATATATGTAATATCCATCTCTATTAAATAGAACCAAAACATTCCATGAAAAAAAAAAACAAAGAATCTCTTTGTGAAATATATTTGACATCATTTCAAACTGATTAATGTCACAAAAATAAATTTAATTTATTTCTTAAAAAGAATTTAAGTATCTCGAGTGATTGTTGTGAATTGCAATGGTAATTTAATTCTAATAAAAATGGCTTCTTATGTTTTTTAAATGAGCATTAAATTTTGCGGGTTTTTTTTAAATAATTACCATAAAATATAAATATTCACCTGCAACAGTTGTTCCCTCACTTCTTCAAGTGGTTTTATCACTTCCAACAGTTGTCCCCTCTTTTCTACTGGCTTTTCAATAACTTCCAACAGTTGTTTTCCCACTTCCAATAGTCGTCCCCTCATTTCTCCTGGCTTTTCCATCACTTCCAACAGTTGTTTTGCCACTTCCGACAGTTGTCTCCTCCAATCTACTGGTTGTCTCATCGCTTCCAGCAGTTGTTTTCCAGCAGTTGTAAATTCTAACAGTTGTCCCATCGCGTCCAAAACATCTTTTGTCAATTGCAACAGTAATACAATCAGACTTACCGGTTGTCTCACATCTTTCGCCAGTATTCTTATCAGTTCCACCATTTGTTTTATCGTTTCCGCCAGTTCTGTTATCATTGGCGCTAGCTTTCCCTTCACTATCGCCAGTTGTTCCCTCGCTTCTACTGGTTGTTCCATCACTTAAACCAGTTGTCTCTTCAGTTCCACCCGTTAGTGCCTTCAAGACTATCTTCCTCTCTTCTAACAAGTAAACCTGTAACTTAAGAAAATTCACGTGATTAAGGGGGATGACGAAACCAAGAATATATCTTGCATATTATATTGTTACTAGCTATTATACCCGACGTTGCACGGGTAGGGGTGAAAAAATAATTTGTTAGTAAATTTAACTATTTTTTTCCTTCATTTGAGTTACATAAGATGTGAGGATTACCCAGTAATTTTCCATTTAATTACCCATCTTGGATATAGTAATGATAAAAATTAATTTCTCAAAAAAACCCTTTGATAAGAAGTTCTTAAATTAAAAAGAATACATATGAAAGTAAACAATAATTAGTAAGAATTAAAAATAAGCTACTCCAGCAAACGATTTGAATTTTTTTTATATAGGTCAGTTCAATTCATCCATCATTTAATACATTAATTAAATAATAAGCTTATGTTGCTGTTGCCGTTCATTATAAAATTACAGAATCCCGCTACTTATATTACCTTAAGAATTCAAAATTTTAAAAACGCTATAAAATTCACCGATAAAGTCATCGTAATTTCCCGAATGATTTTTTTAGCTCATTTTGCGCTTTTTTTTGCGAATTCGGAGAGGAAGAGATATAGCTACCAACACACCCATTCAGCTCTCGTGTGATGACCTTTGCACAACCAGCTAATAAAAAAATTGCTCAATTGGTACGCTTTTTTGTAATAACTTGGCGAGTTTGGCAAAGTATTTGGCGAAAAAAAGGAACACATATAAACCCTAATATGCAGCTCCAGTGCGAGGGCCTTCAAAAGCCAACATAGTTCAGCATTATTGGCTTAACTATGCATTTAAAAAAATTCATAATTCAAATTAAATAAACACAATAAATCCTAGAAAGGAGACTGGTTGGATTGCATCACTTGAAACGTATAAATTTTTTTTCAAAATATGAATTTAACCCCGACAGAACAATAAACATTTTCAATTTTTTTTTCGTTAACAGTTTTATTAAATTTCTTCTGCTAAATGGCATCATGAAAGGGAAAAAATTATTGAATTTGAGTGAAAGTGGTGTATTTTGTCTTCAATTTTTTCTAGAAAACGTTCGAAAACGATAGAAGGAATGGTCTGATTCAAAAAAAATTCTTAGCCTATGTTTGTTCCAAAGATGAGATGAATTTTGGTGCCAAATTTCGTGACGATCTGCTGCGTGGTTCTTTAGATTTCACGTCTTTTCGAATTTAATTTGTTTCCACATATCAATAAACGGCTGGAAAGAGAAATTTTAAAAAGTGTTACAATTCAAGTTTTAGTGTACATGATGTACCCTGTATGAATGATTGTGTTTTTGTGTTTACCTGACTATTTTTGGTCAGCACCTGGATGTTGAAATGCATATTGAAAAATGCTTCATCATTGTAATTGTTGCCCTCCTCACTTTTCAAATGAGGCTCTTGAACATAAATAAATAATCCAGGGTGCGTAGGGAAAGTTTGTTATAAAAATTAAACACCTTTGAGCACTTTTTAAGTACCCATTTTATTTAAAAATAAGCACTTTTGAAGCAAGAAATCCGCAATTGCACTAATAAAAACTAGGGCTTAACAGATAGCGCTTTTTGGCCGAAGGGAAAAAATAAGTTGAATGAAAAAAAAAAACACACATAAATAATAGCTTAATGTAGTGTTAGGTTGTTAAAAGGAAAGTTATATAAAAGGAAGGGAAATAGCAAGATCTTTGAAGGTAGTAAACAATACAGTGGAAAGAGGAGTGAAGTTAATGAAAGAAAATAACTATCAGTTTACAAAAAAAATTATTTTACAAACTGTGTAAGACTATCGTAAAAAATATAATTGCACGATCGAAAAACTTTGAGAAAGCCGTCAGATCCACTCTTAACAGGAATAGTACTAAAAAGAAGCAAAATATCCAACAAAATGTCATTAAAAAAACTTTGGAAATACGAAGAAGTATCCTCTGTCGAAAAGGAAATAACATTTAATGAAGAACCATGGATGCCATGGTTCCTCCATTCCTTGGTTCTTCCAAGGAACCATGGAAGAACCAAGGAAATAGCATCCGAATAAAACTCAATAAATAATCGTGTGATGGTTAAGTGAATGCATGGACAGCAAAAGGTACTAGTTTCCTTTAAAATAAAATGCAAATGTAATAAAAAAACAGAAGTTAAAAAAAAATAACATAACCTAGTTTCCTGTTACTTAATTAATTTAACAAATAGGTTTTCAAAAGTAACTGTCACCTAGAATGCTTCTACACAGTATTTATACAGATTAGAAAAAAATCGCCAAACACAACATCTTATCGTAATTTGAGCCTTTTAAAACCAATTAAATTCAAATATTAATTCAATGAGAAATCCTCTAGGAAACAGTAGACAGATTTCCGTCCCGACGTACAGAGAGACGGACAAAAAGTATGAAAGCTGGGCTTGTTCATATCTAACAAAAAAGAATTTGAGATCCGACAGATAGAATTTATTTTGGGAGGAACGGACAGGCGGACATCATCAGCAAGTCAATTCTATATTATTTTTAAATAAATTAAGTTTCTCATGACAATATTGTGTGCCAACAGAAATGTAAATGATTTTAAATTTAATCGCAATGCAATGCTAATTTAATGGAAATTCGCCAACGTACAGTAGACAGATGTCCGTCCGGACGTACAGCCAGACGGACAAAATTGTGAAAGTTTTGTATCTGAGGTCATATCTTTTTAACAAAAAAAAAAGAACTTTTTAAAGATCCGATGGATAGCACTGATTTTGGAAGGGGGTACGGACAGACAAGAGTTCCCGAGTTATCTTAAAATCCACAAAATTCTACCTAAGTGTCTTAAAATATCTTTTTGCATTGAAATACACCAAAACCGACCTTAAGTTTGCAGTATACAAATGTTCCACGAGAAAAAGGGTAAATAGTTCTCATTTTTGAGTGCGAGAATCGAATACAAAAAGGTATTTCACATTCAATAAACAAATTTATTTGTTATTTCAAGACACAAATTCATTATTTTTATGAGTTTAGCTTCAGTTAGAGTGCTATTTTAATTATTTTTCCCTTCGATTTTGACGTAACAGGGCGCACGAATATCAGGGTCGAAGGAGCAGCCAATAGGAGCAGGCGGAATTTCGGCGCCAGCAACGTTGTTTACGCAGATTCCTCCGCCTAGTACATTTCTCTGCTGCAAACTTAGCTCGGTTTTGGTGTAGATCATTTTACGTTTCATAAATATCAAAAATAATTTTGGCCGCCTAAATTCGCTTAATACCCCACTGTGCAGCGTCACGTGATCCACAGTTGTTTGCCGCCTTTTGACTGCGGATTCCGAGTAGCAACTAGCATCGTCCAAACACGCGTGTTCTCGCCAATACGTTTGGCGAGAAATAAAAAGTCGAAAACTGAAACTGGGAATTAATCTCATGCATATAATATAAATCTCATTGGGAATCATTTTACAAACACAAAATGAACACAACAAACACAGCGCTTTTGTTGTGTTCACCCTTGTAAATATTTCACTCATGCGCTCATACAAAAACCAAAAATTGCTACAATTTGACTAAATGTAATATTTCTCGACAGATATTTGTTCTTACCTTTCTATTTTTCTAGTTCTTGTTTAAAATTTTTTTAAAAAATTGGAAAACAAAAATATATTGACAAAACAAAGTATGGAATGAATCAAATGAATTGTACGTGGTTGATAGGTAGACATATTTTCAAGCTTGTGTGCTTGGTCACCCGCTTATAGACCCTCGTCAAGTACGACAGACACAACATACACACTCACACACATACTTGACAGATGCTGTCATCTATCACGCGCCACCTCCGCAATTTGGATATGTCACTCTCTGAAGGGGAGGTAAACAAAATACTGATTTCATATTTTGTTGAATAAAATATGTTATTTATTGTAAAAAGCAGTCAATTAATCGATTGTAAAAATAAAGCAGACCTAATTAACAATTATTTTTTTCTTTACTCTATTTTGTTGGAGATGGCTTGTTATCTTGTGTCCATTGAGCCTGTACTTCACTGCATAGCTAAAATTTCTTCCAATATTAAATTAATAGTAGTTTCAAACCCAAATATAACAAAGAAATATTTTTTTTTGCAAAAAAAATCTTTAAATATTTTATAAAAATCATTTTAAATTGCTTTTTTTTCATTAGTGCGCTCGAACAAACCGGTGTGATGTCTTTTTGTTTTGTAATTAGCTCTTAAATTTATATTAGTCTTTCCGTCAGTACTCCCCAGTCCCCCCCCCCCCCCCTCCCTTACTTCGTCCATTCTCATATATACCATTCAACATATATTTAACCATTAAATATGAAGTTTTCTCAGGAATTTAATTCCAAAAACCTTTGAACACTTTTAGAAGAGATATCAAACATTTCCTAAGAAGATATTTGAAGAGTACACGGGAAGAACCGATTGATTTATTAGGCGGAGGCCCGCATTGTCTGTTTGGATGACATTGGCGGCAGAAAAACGGTTTCTCCCTTTCTTCTTCGCTCGGTCCAAGCGTCAGGATCGTCAATCGCCTGAATCTTGGTAGCTAGTGTAGTGACGTGCATATTTATTTCTTATTATTAATTTTCGTATGATTTATTTTGTTTTGCAAAAACTGAACTGAAGAGAGTGAAAAAGAATTCGGGCGTTCGTTTTGGCGACGCGTTTTGTCAGAACTAAAAAAAGGTGACTGCTATAAACAACTATGTGAAAAGCTCCTGAATTTCTACGTGTAGTGTCTGGTATTTTGTGTTGTCTAAATAAAAGATTCTCGTCGAAAAGAGAGTTACAATGCAAATTACTACAGACAAGACTGGTGGCAGCTGTAAAGGATTGAAGAAATTTTCACGCCATTTTTGACGAAGAAGAACGTCAAAACCATTGCTTCGATCAGGAAGATTCAAAGTTTGTAAGTACCTAACTTGATTCTAGTGCCTGATTTATTTTTATAAAACGAAAAATTATTTTATATATATTTAAAGTTAACAAAAGTTAAACTTTATTTGTTGTAGAATTCTGTGAGTTATTCTAGCAGTTGCAATTAATATGTAAGTGACACATTGAGAACAAGAACAAATGTTTAATTGTTTGATTTAGATCTTTATATATATAACTGATATTGAAGTTCGTTATCTTATTATTGTATTTTGATTAAGGTAATAGCTTAATTTGAAGGTGTACTGTCTTGCGGTTGTATTTACCGATTTAACACAGTCGTTCAATGAAAGCAATGTCAATTATCAGTTGAAGATTTAATTCTGTATATTGCTTAATGCAATTTTGATTGCAGATATAAAATAATCTGCAGTAGATTTTTATTTAAAGTGTTGATAGAATACATTTGGGAAATAAATTTTCCGTTATTTCAACTTCCGAAATATTTAGACTTTGTAGAATTCTCAATTAATTACGTGAGCATTGTTCTCGTTGCGAACATAGTTTAATTTTCGTAACTTCATGTAAAAAAAAGTTAATGAGGATTTATTTGTTGGTTGTTCTTGTAAAAAAATATTTAATTAGTGGAACGATCATTGCATGGTATAATTCAGTTGAAAAATGTTTTGAATGTATAGCTTCTTTGAAAATTGTTCTTGTAAGACATAAATATTGTCCGTGATAAGAATGGTAAATATTATTTGCAAAATAACATAGTACTTTCTTTGAAGTTATATTTTAGCCGAATTGATTTTTTTTTAAATAAAAAGTAGTTTACTGAATTAAATTTGATAAATTACATTTTGAAGTGGAAAATGGCTTTCTTAATTAAGGGTAGGAAACAGGACTTGATAGTTGTCTGCGAGGAATTAGGGGAAGCTGTTCCGCCTTCGAGTGTGGTTCCAGAGATAAAACAAATTATCTTAAAGAGTAAATTCTATGACGAGGAAGAAGTCAAGATTTTATTGGAACGTATTATCGATGACCGACTGAAGCGGGAGAAAGAAGAGAAAGAAGAAAAATTGCGACAAGAAGAGAGACAAGAACGGATAAGGAAAGAAGAGAATGATAGACAAGAAAGATTAGCTGAAATGCAACATGAACTAGAGTTAAAACGTCTGGAATTGACACAAAGGGATTCCTTGCCCCAAACAAATAGGGATTTGGTAAGAAGTAGTCCGAAGATTCAATTGACCCAGATAACTCCTAAGTTTGACGAAAAGCAGGATGAAATGGGCCTTTATCTCATAAATTTCGAAAGAAAGGCTGAAATGGCACAAGTTCCAAAAGACGATTGGACTGCTTACCTGTTAGGTGTTCTACCTGCTGAAATATCTAATCTTTTGGCCAGAGAACCACCTGAAAATGCAAATAACTATGAATTTGTAAAGAGCCTCATCTTAAAAAGATATAAGCTAAACAGTGAAAAACTTAAGCAGTGCTTTTATCGCCATCGGAAGACTCCCGAAAAATCGTGGAGAAATTACGCTCATGAGTTGTCATGTTATTTCACAGAATGGATAGAAGATTTGGAAATATCTACTTTCCAACAGCTAAAAGATTTGTTGATAACCGAACAAATAAAGTTCAGGGTTCCAGACGATATTAGAGAACATTTTCTAGATAAATGGATAAAAATGAAGACTCCCTACGAACTGGCAGAAACCATAGATGAGTATGAGAGCATTAGAGAGAGTTTTAGGAAGAAAGAATTCCCACAGAAGACAAAAAAATCACAGGCGAATTATCAATTCAAGGAACCTGCAGAAGAAGTGAAGAAAACCCAGTGGGGAAGAAAAGATCCACAGCTGGCAACCAACAACGAAGAGGAGTTCGAAAGACGACCTCAACGTCGCTGCTTTGAGTGTGGATCCACTACGCATTTAAGGCCCCAGTGCGAGAAATTGAAGAAAGTCGAATATGTGGCCTCTAATATTACTTCTATATATGAAGAAGGACTGGCACCATACATCAGTCGAGGGAAGGTAAATGGAGTGGAAATGCCAATACTCCGGGATACCGGCTCGACCGTCGACTTGATTTGCCAGAAGTATGTCAAACCCTCAATGTATACAAATGAGAATGTATGGATCAAAACTCCTTTAGACGAGGATATGAAATGCTTGCCTTTAGCCAAGGTAGAGCTACAATGCAACTTAGGCCATATAGTCACTAAAGCGGCTGTTCTTAGAAACTCCTTAGACAAAGGAATGTATCTGTTGGGCAACAAAACAGCTGCAATGCTTAAAGAAGTCGAGAAGAATGAGTTTGAGATTCAACAATTGAATGCAGTTCAAAATAGAGCTCAAAAGAAAATGCCCGTAGATAAGTCTCAGCGTCCAGACGTGCAACCAAAGGTTCCAGAAGATGCTCCTGACCAGGAAAACGTTGGTGAGCTGATGGAGGTAGGAGAGGTTTTGCCTATGGCACATTCCCTACATTCTGAGCCTAGACTTGTGAGTTCATCTCCAAAGGAGCTTATTGAAGAGCCACAAAAGGCCGAAGAACTCAAACCATACCCTCAAGAAGCTAGAAGTAACTCTATCTCTAAGTCCAGATATATGCCGAAAAATCAAGAGTTATACTTCAGGAAAAAAGCCAAGAAGAAGCCTTCTAAGCCAAACAAGTCATCTGTGCATTGCGTAGGACCTGGAACTGACAGACACGAACTAAGTCGTAAAGTTTCCTAAGGAAATACGAAAGTCATGTGTGTGTGTTCCCCTTCAATTGTGTGTTCCTAGGCTTCCTCTGAACTCTAACTCTTTTGAACTATCACAAATTTGAGACAGACTGTTTCTTAAATAGTCAGCAATCTAAGTCAGGGAAGTAAATATGCTTACAGCCATTGTTATATTTCTTACATGATATTGTATATAACATAACATAACATGAAATTGTATATTATATTACATTTTTTCCTTGCTAACATATATGATTGTGTCAACTGTATTGTATATAATTTCCTTGTTAACATATATAATTTTGAAAACTATATTCTATTTCTTTAAATTGTTAACTTACATGATTTATAGTAGATTTAATTAATATTTAACTTAAATTAACTTAGTACAGGCACTAGAGTTCAGTTAAGTTGGTACATTGGACTATGGTAAATAGTAGAACATATAGGACTATTGTTGATACTCGTAGAACATAGGACTATGGTGTGTTTTTTCCGAACTTTGAATGAGTTACAGTGCTGTGACTTTGACTTTGAACGAGTGACTGTGCTACAACTTTACACGAGTGACCGTGCTGTGACTTTGACTTTGAACGAGTGACTGTGCTACAACTTTACACGAGTGACCGTGCTGTGACTTTGACTTTGAACGAGTGACTGTGCTACAACTTTACACGAGTGACTGTACTGTGACTTTGAACTGAGACTCTGAACAATTGACTAAAAACTTTCCTCTTCGAGAAAAGTTTTTCTCCGGGAAGGGAGGAGTCTGTAGTGACGTGCATATTTATTTCTTATTATTAATTTTCGTATGATTTATTTTGTTTTGCAAAAACTGAACTGAAGAGAGTGAAAAAGAATTCGGGCGTTCGTTTTGGCGACGCGTTTTGTCAGAACTAAAAAAGGTGACTGCTATAAACAACTTTGTGAAAAGCTCCTGAATTTCTACGTGTAGTCTGGTACTTTGTGTTGTCTAAATAAAAGATTTCTCGTCAAAAAGAGAATTGCAATGCAAATTACTACACTAGGAACCACAGAGATAGAAGTTAAAGTATTAGAGTGGAGGATCACGTGACGCACAACACTGGCTTCATTGGGGCTCTTCTGGAAGCTCCTTACGCGTCCCGTCTTTAGCATTCGTGGTCACGTGATCTGCCACTCTATTACTTTAACTATGATCTCTGTGGTAGGAACTGATTTCCTTACACAAGGCGATCACTCGCTATCATCGCCAAAGTGGCCTGCTAAGGAAACTTCTCTACAAAATCAATCGGTTTTTCAAGTGTAGGGGAGAGTGTTGTACCTTGGGACACTGACAATTTCTAAGAAACTATTGACAATATTCATACATTGTTTTTTTCTAATTGTAGCCTTAACCAACAGACATCATCAAAATAAAATTTAACACTAGCATCATTGAATTGATGAATTGGTGACAAAAAATAATATTTCATACCTCAAAGTAAATATTTTTCTCATTCTAATACAATTTTTTACCTTTTTACTTTTACAAAATGTCAACTGCTTTTTATTTTCTTCATAAAAGAGAAGATTTTAAAATATTTTGGTTATGAGAAAATAATGGTAATGCATTTAGATTGGCCACTATCTTGCTTTTATTTAAAAACCATGTAGTGTGTTGTACTTTGGGACAGTAAAGCATATTGTATCATCATATAATGTTAAATAATTTGGACTTGCAATTTTGCTGTATAATTTAAATTATTCTTGAATTATAAAGTTTTATTTGTGTATTTCCTTGAAAAAACAATAAAGTTTGTTTCCTGACACAAATTAGTTCAAGTGTATGACTATTGACTGAATTATAAAGCATGTCCCAAGGTACAACATCATATTGTACCTTGGGACAGTTTATCCTCTCTACTTTAAATGAGTGGCATTTTTTTAATTTCAAGCTGCCAGAATTTTAAAAAATATATTGTTGAGGAATATATTTGTGTGTTGAAATGCTGATTTTAAATTTTTATTTTGACTATAATTATCGAAGAAAAAAAAATAAAATGTAAAAATTGTCCCAAGGTACAACACTCTCCCCTACTCTTCATTTAGGTCTGGTAGCAGGGCCGGATTTAAAGATTTGCCGCCTCTAGGCTACGAATGATTTGCCGCCAGATATATTCTTCTTATTTTTCTTTTCTTTTTACATATAAGAATCATTTATGTACCATTATACTCTAAATCGAAATAATAGGCCAATTTTTTTAAACTGTACTACTATTTTTCTTTCAACTTCGAAATCCGGGAGGAGGGGTGCAATTGCCCTCGCAGAGACCATGTTTTCTACGAATTATTAGTAATAAGTTAAATATAGTTTTCCTTCTTCAAGATTTTTGTATCTTTATGATAACTTTTTAAAGTGGAATGCTGATTTAATTGGTCTTAAAATTTGCCGCCCCCAAAAAATTCGCCGCTCTAGGCTACAGCCTACTTAGCCTATTTAGAAATCTGGCCCTGTCTGGTAGTACGCAAAAATTTCACCAAATGTCAAGTGGTACGCAGATGCAAAAAGGTTGGGAATGCCTGTATTAGGAGCTTTTTTTCTCGTGTGTCCGTACCTCCCATTAGCTTACAGACCGACGGATGCTTAGAACTGTCTTTTTAACTGTCAGGATTTCAAAATTATTTTTCCGTTTAAAAGGTTTAACATCAGTTTATATTTGATAGTTTTTTAATACTCGAATTAAAACAAAATGAATAATTTAAAAATAATGTATTATCGTAATGTATTAAAGAATATTTTATTTGGACTTATTCGATAATAATTTTTCGTTTTTTTAAATTTTATTGTTATTTTTTTATATTTATTTTACCAAACGAAGAATTTAAGGAAAAAGTTCGCTACAATTATTAGAACTTGTTTTGTTTGATTAACATTTATTAAATTTAAAAAAAAATGTGCTGAATTTAAAACACATAAGCGTTTTGGGAAAATAACTTTTTATAACAACGTGCAAAAAAGTTCACTTTTTTTTATCATATTTAATAATAATAATAATAATAATAATAATAATAATAATAATAATAATAATAATAATAAATAATAATAATAATAATAATAATAATAATATAATAATAATAATAATAATAATAATAATAATAATAATAATAATAATAATAAAAATAATAATAATAAAATAATAATAATAATAATAATAATAATAATAATAATAATAATAATAATAATAATAATAATAAATAATAATAATAATAATAATAATAATAATAATAATAATAATAATAATAATAATAATAATAATAATAAATAATAATAATAATAATAATAATAATAATAATAATAATAATATAATAATAATAATAATAATAATAATAATAATAATAATAAATAATAATAATAATAATAATAATAATAATAATAATAATAATAATAATAATAATAAAATAATAATAATAATAATAATAATAATAATAATAATAATAATAATAATAATAATAATAATAATAATAATAATAATAATAATAATAATAATAATAATAATAATAATAATAATAATAATAATAATAATAATAATAATAATAATAATAATAATAATAATAATAATAATAATAATAATAATAATAATAATAATAATAATAATAATAATAATAATAATAATAATAATAATAATAATAATAATAATAATAATAATAATAATAATAATAATAATAATAATAATAATAATAATAATAATAATAATAATAATAATAATAATAATAATAATAATAATAATAATAATAATAATAATAATAATAATAATAATAATAATAATAATAATAATAATAATAATAATAATAATAATAATAATAATAATAATAATAATAATAATAATAATAATAATAATAATAATAATAATAATAATAATAAATAATAATAATAATAATAATAATAATAATAATAATAATAATAATAATAATAATAATAATAATAATAATAATAATATAATAATAATAATATAATAATAATAATAATAATAATAATAATAATAATAATAATAATAATAATAATAATAATAATAATAAATAATAATAATAATAATAATAATAATAATAATAATAATAATAATAATAATAATAATAATAATAATAATAATAATAATAATAATAATAATAATAATAATAATAATAATAATAATAATAATAATATAATAATAATAATAATAATAATAATAATAATAATAATAATAATAATAATATAATAATAATAATAATAATAATAATAATAATAATAATAATATAATAATAATAATAATAAATAATAATAATAATAATAATAATAATAATAATAATAATAATAATAATAATAATAATAATAATAATAATAATAATAATAATAATAATAATAATAATAATAATAATAATAATAATAATAATAATAATAATAATAAATAATAATAATAATAATAATAATAATAATAATAATAATAATAATAATAATAATAATAATAATAATAATAATAATTTATTGAAACAATGAAAAAGTTTTACAAAATATAAAAACACCTTGATGGGCAGCTAAGGCCCTTGAGGTATGAGATATACTAATACAAAAACAAAAATTGTGGAAACGGAGAACAAAAGAAAAAAAAATAAGTTATACAGTATATAATAAACACAAAGAGGAAAATCTGGACAACCAGCCCTCGAAAAGAAAAAAATGTACAATATTTCAGCAGTGACTAAAAGAATTTTTCTAAATCAGTGATATTAATATTCATTACAAATTTTTTAAATTTTTTTAAAGATTCTTAGACTGTTTGAATTCTGGATATGATCTGGTAATAAATTAAAGAATTTAGGAGCCAAATATTGGAAGTTTTTTCTGAAAATTTCTTTATAGGGTCTTGGAATTTTAAATAAATTGTTGGGTCTACGTGCTGAAATATTTGACAATTTGGTAAAAGTATCCGGATGTTCATAAACAGAAATGCATAATTTATAAAAAAAAAAGATATGTCTCGAGGGTAAAATATTTAAAGACTTATAGGAGTCAGAAGTATTAAGAGAATTATTTCTGGAATTATATGATAAGAATCTGACAAATTTATTCTGGATATCGATTTATTCATAAATCGTTGCGAAAATTACACTTTACGTGCGTACATCATAAACAATGCCGAAAGAGCTCACTTTCGGAATAAGTGCGGTAAAGTAAATAAGATTATCTGGTTGGTAGAAAACAAAATGATGTCATGAATATTTCCATGGAAACCAAAGGATGTCATGAATCTTTATCATTTCTATTGGTTGATTACTTTTGCATTTTCCAATATATCCATGGAAACTACAAGTACTGCAAACATTATCAAAGGAAACTAATAAGACAAAAATAAGAACACAAATTTCACGCCAAACAATACTTTTCTTGAAGAAGATTCAGCAAAGTTCCTGAGTTTTCAATGTAATCTGGAAATTGGCCGAACATCATTTCAAATTCGTTTTCACCCATGTTCGGTAGCACTAATTAATATAAATATTCTTATTTTGATTCAAAATCGAAAGTTATTTTAAAACTTTTCTTTCACTTATTCTTTGCATTTTCGAATATCACCATGGAAACTAAATGATTTCATGCAAATCACTCATTGGTAGAAATACTTTTTTGCACGTTATTATAAAAAATATTGTAAGCAAGCACGTGCCAAATAATACTTTATTAAGCACTTTTCATTATTTACTCGCTTAATAAGGTAACATTTTCGGAACTAGTTGCTTAAATAACTATTACAATGATTCAACAACAATATTATATCTGTAACATGTTCAGTAATTGATTCAATTTTATGCAATTTAGTCAACTTTATCTGTATTTTCCATAGAGATCTTAATAAAAGTATTAGAGTGGAGATCACGTGACCTATCTATGCTAACGACGGGACGAGCCTGGGGGCCGCCATCTTGAGTCCGAGACCAACTTTTTGAAGTGGAAAACGCTTAGAAAAAAAATAAATATAATTCTAAAATATAAAAAAAAATACCATAAAAATACTAGCTGCATTTTGGAATATTTTTAGTGACTTTAAAAGAACTTTTAACGCTTTTCTAGTATTTTTATAATATTTATTTTGCAATTTTAGAATTAAATTTTACTTTTTGCCTAGCATTCTTTTTCTTTAAGTGATGGTGACACTGGCAACTTGCAGCCATCGCCGTCACATTAAGAAGAAGAATACGTGAAAAATAAAATTTAATTCTAAAATTACAAAATAAATATTATAAAAATACTAGAAAAGCATTTAAAGTCAAAAAAGAATTAAAAGTTCTTTTAAAGACACTAAAAATATTCCAAAATGCAGCTAGTATTTTTATGGAATTTTTTAATACTTTAGAAATAAATTTATTTTTTGCTAAGCAATTTCGACTTAAAAAAGTTGGTCTCGGACTCAAGATGGCGGCCCCCAGGCTCGTCCCGTCGTTAGCATAGATAGGTCACGTGATCTCCACTCTAATACTTTTATTAAGATCTCTATGGTATTTTCTTACTTGCATAAGTGTCCATCAGCAACTATTTAACAATCAAAAAGTACTTGTCAAAAAATACTTTTTAGTATAAAATAAAGAAATAGAACTTGAGTTGAGTAGTTGAGTTATTAATTTAAGAAATTGAAAACTAATTAGAAAGTGTTTTACTCATAGAGTTGAAGGTACTAATTCATTTCCGTTAAACTTCTATTTTGTGCTGCCACCTATCCACTAAAATTGTATAAATTTTAATAATATTAATTTTATTTACTGATTTGTACATTAAACAAGAACTACGTTATTAAAGGAGATTCGAAGACTTGATAACTTTTTTTTAGTATTTTTTCTTATTAAAAAATAGCTTTGCGAGAAAACAAGTTTTCAGTCATTATTGAAAGCTTCGATTTCATTTGTTTATTATTTATTTTTTGAGTTTTGAAAAGTCAATTTTACAATTGAAATACTTTGTTTCTAATAATAGTCCAGTAAATCTGTCGTGAAAAAGGGGGGTTACCTAACAAAAGGTCAAGTAGTTCTGATTTTTGGATATGTTGTATGTAATGGAGGTCTAATTAAGAATCCAAGTTTGTGACCTTGGGGCGCCGCCGCTCGCTGCGCCCCAAGGTCAAACGTCGGTCATTTTTTAGTTTTTGCAGATTTTCTCCTTAAAGGGTTGGTTTTACAACAAAATGATGAATGCAACAATTAAAGAGGGATAAATATGCTACAATTTGAGCGCATGTTTGTGTTTTTAAGCCTAATAGTTCCTGAGATACAGCTCCTCAAAGTTAGTGTAAATTGCGAAAAATTTGTGTTTTTCAAAATTAAGCAATTTTTTTCTGCAAAAGATTTATTTAATAGCAAGGTTATTACAGTTTAATTGATTTTTTCACGTTACCATAGGGTAATTTGAGGTTTCGGTGGGTTTTTTTATGTTTGTGTTCCATTTTTAAGATCAAGGAAAGCCTAGCCACAGCGCGCCCCAAATGGAAAATTTAGCTATATCGCGCCCTAACATTCAGTAAACCTGTTGTAAAAAAAAGGAGTTACTTTACAGGGTCGGATGGTTTTCATTTTTGGATGTGTTTTATATTTTGGAAGTCAAATTAAGAATCCAAGTTTGTGACCTTGGGGCGCCGCCGCTGGCTGCGCCCCAAAGTCAAAAATCGGACATTTCACAGTTTTTTCAGATTTACTCCCTGAAGGTTTGGTTGTACAACACAATAATGAATAAAACAATTAAAGAGGGATAAATATGCTACAGTTTGAGTGCATGGTGGTGTTTTTGAGCCAAAAAGTTAATGAGATACAGCTCCTCAAAGTTTGTGTAAATTGCGAAAAAATTGTCATTTTCAAAATTTAGCAATTTTTTTTCTTCAAAGAATTTATTTAATCGCACGGTTATTACCTTTTAATTGATTTGTAAACGTTAACATAGGGTTTTTTAGGGTATAGTTTGCCTTTTTGTGTTTGTGTTCCATTTTCAAGATCAAGACAAGGCTTGCCACCGACACGCACCCCAAATGGAAAATTTATATAAATCGCGCCCCAACGTTCACTAAACCTGTTTTAGAAAAAGGGATGTCATATTGGCATGACCTAACCTTATAGGGGTCGGGTAGTTTTAATTTTTGAACATGTTTTATACATTGGAAGTCTAATTAAGAATTCAAGTTTTTGGCCTAGGGGCACTGTTGCAGGCTACGCCAAATCAGAAAAACGATGAAATTTTCTTAATTATTTAGTTTTTCTCGATTTACTCTCGGAAAGGTTGGTTCTATAAAAAAATGAACAGTTATTACCTACATAGAGATCTCTCTGAGAACAACTAATTACTCGATCCCTGTCCTCGTCGACGGTCCTTTTGCCGTTTAAGTTTGTGATACTTTTTAAACTTTTGTTATCTTACAAGAGTCTAGTTCTATCTTTGAAAATGATTTTTTAATCTAGAAATCCTTTGATTATTTAATGAGACCAAATGCGCATGCTCATGTAATCGGTTAACAAAAAAAAGAGTATGTTCAGTGCATGTGCCTTTGGAATTAACAACTATGTACAAAACACATTATGCACTGGTCCTAAACCAGGAGCATTAAAAACAATTATGTTCATCTACCTAACAAGAAAACCCCTTTCATTTTTCTGTGCAGAAATCTCTGTAAATCATTGCCTTGTTGTAGAACTTGCAAACGCCATATATTTGATTCATTAAAAAAATTAGTATACTCGGATAAATTGACATTCTATCTAACTTGAAATTTGTAATTTTAATTCTAATAATCATGAAATAAAAACGAGTTTGCTATCATAGTAACCTAGCTTTATACCAACCCCATTCGAGAGGACTTTTTCTTGCCCCAACAGTTTTGTACCAGAAAATACAATCGTAAGGCATGAAACAGTGCTGCATTATTGCAAGTGAAACAGCAGTTTAAACAATTAGCTTGACCTTGGGGCGCACCCAACGGCGGCACCCCAAGTAGCATATTTATCCTGTTACTGTTATTAATACTACTGTTATATTTATCCTGTAACTGTAGCATATTTATCCCTCTCTAATTGTTTTATTCATTATTGTGTTGTAAAACCAAACCTTCAGGGAGTAAATCTGAAAAAACTGTGAAATGTCCGATTTTTGACTTTGGGGCGCAGCCAGCGGCGGCGCCCCAAGGTCACAAACTTGGATTCTTAATTAGACTTCCAAAATATAAAACACATCCAAAAATTAAAACTATCCGACCCCGTAAAGTAACTCCTTTTTTTTACAACAGGTTTACTGAATGTTAGGGCGCGATATATCTAAATTTTCCATTTGGGGCGCGCTGTGGCTAGGCTTTCCTTGATCTTAAAAATGAAACACAAACATAAAAAAACTCCGAAACCTTAAATTACCCTATGGTAACGTGAACAAATCAATTAAACTGCAATAACCTTGCTATTAAATGAATCTTTTGCAGAAAAAAATTGCTAAATTTTGAAAAACACAAATTTTTCGCAATTTACACTAACTTTGAGGAGCTGTATCTCAGGAACTATTAGGCTTAAAAACACCAACATGCACTCAAATTGTAGCATATTTATCCCTCTTTAATTATTGCATTCATTATTTTGTTGTAAAACCAACCCTTTAAGGAGAAAATCTGCAAAAACTTAAAAATGACCGACGTTTGACCTTGGGGCGCAGCGAGCGGCGGCGCCCCAAGGTCACAAACTTGGATTCTTAATTAGACCTCCATTACATATAACATATCCAAAAATCAGAACTACTTGACCTTTTGTATACCAAAATGTTTTATTTTACTGGACTATAAGTAAAAATGGGGCCAAGTCTCAACAATAATTAAGCGAGACTTGATACTCTTTCAAAGAAAACTCGGTTCTTAGAGCATGTTTTGAAATATCTCTAATTTGGTACAAAAATCAATGTTTTCATTAGTTTTTAAATTTTAGTTACTGCTAGCAGCTTAAATAGCATTTAAGTAATTATTTACTATTTAATCCACTATTAAGTAAAGCTGTTTTTACTTTTCCACTTAATTAATTGAAGAAATATAATAGTAAATTTTAAAATATACAGTGGTGGCCAAAAGTCTGGACACCTTTTAAAAGTTTCATGTAAAAATTTGCTTGCTTGTAAAATATATTAATTTTCACTTAACTACAAACATTTATACATTAAATTGAAGGTAATTTAATGCAGAATTTAGTAATACAAATTGCCAAAAGTGAAAAATAACACATTCTACTGCACAGGGTGGTTATAAAATAAAGATCGCTATTTGGAGTGGTCTGTAGCTTGAATGAATAATCCAAATGCATCAAAAATTGAGACACTTACTAATCAAGAAGGGGGGGGGGGGGGGGGGGGAGAGAATAGAATCATAAAAAGGATAGAATCCTAAAAAATAATCACAAAAAAGAATAATCATAAGAGAACTCGTCTCTTGACCAGGGTTCTAAATTACGATTCGTCGTCAATTATTTCCAATTACGGCCAACACAGCTAATTGCGCCTCAAAATTTAGAAGGGAGAAGTCAAGAGACAAGCTTCTTTTTTTCGAAAAAGAATGGAATCATACAAAAAGAAACTCGTTTCTTGACCAAGGTTCTGAAGTACGAGGCCTAGCCAATTATGGCTAATTACAGTCAACGCATCCAATTACGCCTCGTAATTTAGAACCCTGGTCAAGTGACGAGTTTGTTTTTTATGATTCTATTCTTTTTCCAACTTCTTGATTAGTACGTGCCTCAAAGTTTTTTGCATTTGAATTACTCATTAAAGCTATACAGACCACTCCGAATAGCGAGTGTTATTTTATAACCACCCTGTATATAGAATTATGTTTGCAAAATTATAAATATATATAAATGTATGCGTCTTTAATGGGTTCATCAGTAATTGGCAGTTTATCTCTGAATTCTGTCACACATGCTGAAAAGTGTCTGTAATTTGTCGCAATTTCCGTGTAACACCAGTGACTTTACATTTTAGCGCCTGGATAAAAAATCAAAGTCGCAGTTTGAAATGACTCAACACTGATGAAATCGAAGGAAATGACCTAAACATAAACATGATACAACATTAGTACCGACCTAAATCAGAAGAGAAGTGGATTTTAAAACAAAATATTTTCTTAAAGAATCTGAGAAATTTATATTAGAATTCTAAAATGAATGCTATTGTTACTGGTGGGGCACAAGGTATAGGAGCTGCGGTTTGTGTTGAGTTATTGAAAAAGGGATACAAGGTAAGACATTTTTAGAAATATGTTCCAAAAACTATTTTTGCGTAAAATGTGAGAGTTGGGGAGCCCAGTCGGTTAGGCACTCGCCTAGCATAAGAAAGGTCCCAGGTTCGGGTCAGGGTATCGCCGAAATAACTACCGAAATATAAACGGATGCAGCCAAAAATGTACGACGAATAATACCCCATGTAAGGGAGTGCACGTTAAATATCCTTCAAAGTCCTAACGCTGCGTGCGATGTCGCCCTTAACTGTTGCGTTGGGTGCCTGTTCCGGTGTCAGTTCGTCACTTGACTGGGGTTCGAAAGAACGACGCCCGTCGCCAATAGCCCTTATGTAGCTCTAGTGCGACGATAATTCAAACCTAACCTAACCTTAAAATGTGGTTTGATTTGATAAGCATTTCAGTAAAGTTACCGATGGGCCAATGAAGGCTGATCTCGCAATTTAAGGGGTCATAGGAGTCTTAAAAATGTGCAAAGAAGGAGCTACAAAGCATAGTTTGATCTTTCATGTCATTTTTGAACTACTCAATATATAAGTATGATTATGATTTTTTTATACGTAATTCTACACGATTTATTTAAAATAAAACAAATTTTAAAATTTATGAAACTTTGGCCAAAACTGAAATAAATGATATTAAACATAGCTATTTAAACACATTGGGATTAGTCTTGCGCGGCAAATTTTGAGGTCAAAATTGAAAAAATGACCAAGAAAATGACTTTATATTGAACAAATATGTACAAACAAAGACTTATACCTAAATTCTCAGATCAATTTTAATTAGAATTTTTTTTAAAAAAATTTTTAAATCAAAATTAAAATTTTTTTATTAATCTTTTTAGAAAAATGTTCTTAAAATAATTTCTAATTAAAATTGAGCTGAGAATTTAGGTATAAGTCTTTGTTTGTACATATTTGTACAATATAAAGTCATTTTCTTGGTCATTTTTTCAATTTTGACCTCAAAATTTGCCGCGCAAGCCTAAACACAATGTGTTCATATAGCTTTATGTTTAATATCCTTTATTTTAGCTTTGGCTAAAGTTTCATAAATTTTAAAAAATTGTTTTATATTAAATAAACCGTGTAGAATTACATATAAAAAAAATTATACTTATATATTGAGTAGTTAAAAAATTACATGAAAGATCAAACTATGCTTTGTAGTACCTTCTTTGCACATTTTTAAGACTCCTATGACCCCTTAACCTGTTGTCAAGTGACTAAGGAATATTTAAGTATACCTTTGGCTATGTCCACACTACGACAATCAAAACAAAAACTGACAACAAATTCGCGCGCATTCACGTACAATTTGTAGAGGCTTATATGCGCGCGCATAGAGGTAGGTGCGCGCGGCGCATGCTAGTACAAATTGTATGTGGATGCGCGCGCATTTGTTGTCAGTTTATGTTTTGATTGTCCTAGTGTGGACATAGCATTTGAAAAACAAATATAGGACGTTATAACGTATATTAAGATGTTATATTTTTTAAATATAATTATACAACCATCCAATGTATACAAAACTTTATTTGAAATGGGCGTAAAATAATAAAATTTGACAGAACAAATCGACATTAGTGATTTAAGGGGTCACAGGAGTCTTAAAAATGTGCAAAGAAGATACTACATAGCATAGTTTGATCTCTCTTGTAATTTTTTAACTACTCAATAAATGAGTATAATTTTCAAGTATGTAATTCTACAAGATTTATTTATTATAAAACAAGTTTTAAAATTTATGAAACTTTAGCCAAAACTAAAATAAATGATATTAAACATGAAGGTACTTGAACACACTGTGATTAGGCTTGCGCGGCAAATTGTGAGGTCAAAATTGAAAAAATGACCAAGAAAATGACTTTATATTGTACAAATATGTACAAACTAGGACTTGTACCTAAATTCTCAGCTCAATTTTAATTAGATTATTTTAAGAACTTTTTTCTAAAAAAATTAATAAAAATTTAAAAATTTTGATTTTAAATTTTTTAAAAAATAATTTCTAATTAAAATTGAGCTGAGAATTTAGGTATAAGTCTTTGTTTGCACATATTTGTACAATATAAAGTCATTTTCTTATTCATTTTTTCAATTTTGACCTCACAATTTGCCGCGCAAGCCTAATCACAGTGTGTTCAAGTACCTTTATGTTTAATATCATTTATTTTAGTTTTGGCTAAAGTTTCATAAATTTTAAAATCAGTTTTATATTAAATAAATCTTGTAGAATTACATATAAAAAATTATACTTATGATTGTGTAGTTGAAAATTTACATGAAGGATCAAACTATACTTTGTAGTACCTTCTTTGCACATTTTTAAGACTTCTATGACCCCTTAAAACTGACTGTCAGTCACATTGAGCTCATGCATTAGTTTTAAAATCACAATTTTTGCAAAAAAAAAAAAAAAATACTTTACCATGTGATCCCATTTTCACCAGGTATGGGAATCATCATAACATCAATTTAAGACAAAATTGAAAATAAAATAAAATCAATTTATTTAATTGTTAATTGATAAATTTTTAACACAATGTTGCCATCTGCTGGGCATTTGTGGCATTTTGAAACTTCAAAAATATATAATTAAATGACTAGATAACATTTTCGTTTCAACTTTGTTTCCTTTCGATGATAGGGTAGACTGACCAGTGAGTGAGCAGACCCCAGTGAATGAACATTTGGTAGAAAATCATTCCACGAAATGGATTGGCAACACTGACTTCCTCCCATGTAGTAGTAAGCTATCTGACAATGGTTGGTTGCGCCCTGGTCATTATATCCTGGTGTTCATTCACTGGCGAACGTGACGTCTTAAACGTTCATTCACTGGTTAGTCTACCCTATGTTGATTTTAATGCCAGGGGAAAAAGAGCTAACATGGCAAATTAATACTTCTGCGGAAGTTGTGATTCCAAAACTAATGCATTAGCTCTATGGGGCTGACAATCCCTCCCTCAAAGGAGATAAAAGAATGTTGGTGATGACCATTTAAGATTTGTAGAACTTGTTCATTCTTGTGTTAAGGGGTCACAGGAGTCTTAAAAATGTGCAAAGAAGGTACTACAAAACATAGTTTGATCTCTCAAGTCATTTTTGAACTACTCAATGTATAAGTATAATTTTTTTATATGTAATTCTACAAGATTTATTTATTATAAAACAAGTTTTAAAATGTATGAAACTGTAGCCAAAACTAAAATAAATGATATTAAACATGAAGCTATTTGAACACATTGTGATTAGGCTTGCGCGGCAAATTGTGAGGTCAAAATTGAAAAAATGACTGAATTATTTTTAAAAAAATTTAAAATCAAAATTTTTAAAATTTTATTAATTTTTTAAAAAAAAAGTTCTTAAAATTATTTCTAATTCAAATTGAGCTGAGAATTTAGGTATAAGTCTTATATTATAAGTCTTTGTTTGTACATATTTGTACAATATAAAGTCATTTTCTTGGTCATTTTTTCAATTTTGACCTCACAATTTGCCGCGCAAGCCTAATCACAATGTGTTCAAATAGCTTCATGTTTAATATCATTTATTTTAGTTTTGGCTACAGTTTCATACATTTTAAAACTTGTTTTATAATAAATAAATCTTGTAGAATTACATATAAAAAAATTATACTTATACATTGAGTAGTTCAAAAATGACATGAAGGATCAAACTATGTTTTGTAGTTCCTTCTTTGCACATTTTTAAGACCCCTATGACCCCTTAAACGTTCATTCACTGGTTAGTCTACCCTATGTTGATTTTAATGCCAGGGGAAAAAGAGCTAACATGGCAAATTAATACTTCTGCGGAAGTTGTGATTCCAAAACTAATGCATTAGCTCTATGGGGCTGACAATCCCTCCCTCAAAGGAGATAAAAGAATGCTGGTGATGACCATTTAAGATTTGTAGACCATTTAAGACCATTAAGATTCACTGGTTAGTCTACCCTATGTTGATTTTAATGCCAGGGGAAAAAGAGCTAACATGGCATATTAATACTTCTGCGGAAGTTGTGATTCCAAAACTAATGCATTAGCTCTATGGGGCTGACAATCCCTCCCTCAAAGGAGATAAAAGAATATGGCATATTAATACATACTTCGTAATTGTAGTTCCTTGGTAATTGTAGTTCCTTCTTTGCACATTTTTAAGACCCCTATGACCCCTTAAACGTTCATTCACTGGTTAGTCTACCCTATGTTGATTTTAATGCCAGGGGAAAAAGAGCTAACATGGCATATTAATACTTCTGCGGAAGTTGTGATTCCAAAACTAATGCATTAGCTCTATGGGGCTGACAATCCCTCCCTCAAAGGAGATAAAAGAATATGGCATATTAATACTTCTGCGGAAGTTGTGATTCCAAAACTAATGCATTAGCTCTATGGGGCTGACAATCCCTCCCTCAAAGGAGATAAAAGAATGCTGGTGATGACCATTTAAGATTTGTAGACCATTTAAGACCATTAAGATTCACTGGTTAGTCTACCCTATGTTGATTTTAATGCCAGGGGAAAAAGAGCTAACATGGCATATTAATACTTCTGCGGAAGTTGTGATTCCAAAACTAATGCATTAGCTCTATGGGGCTGACAATCCCTCCCTCAAAGGAGATAAAAGAATATGGCATATTAATACTTCGTAATTGTAGTTCCTTGGTAATTGTAGTTCCTTCTTTGCACATTTTTAAGACCCCTATGACCCCTTAAACGTTCATTCACTGGTTAGTCTACCCTATGTTGATTTTAATGCCAGGGGAAAAAGAGCTAACATGGCATATTAATACTTCTGCGGAAGTTGTGATTCCAAAACTAATGCATTAGCTCTATGGGGCTGACAATCCCTCCCTCAAAGGAGATAAAAGAATGCTGGTGATGACCATTTAACACTTTACCTACGGGCGTCGACTGACCCGTAGACTAAAAATCTTCTAGACCAGCAATTTAATCTAATGCCTAGCTATTCTAACGTGTCGAAAGCAACTAAAACACTATTAAAGGTTGATTTGTTGATTGGCATAATTGTACTTTCAATTGTAGGGCTACTGTTTCTTCGGAATGTTCTCTGTTAAAAATAAGTTACCCACTAGTGATTATTTCAACCGTTGGTCATCCTTTTACATCGGACCTTTTTGACTATGTGAACAAATAACATTTTGAATTAATTGCATGACACAAAATTTGCATAAGGGTCCGTCTTAATATATTAAAAATGTTACGAACTTTAAAATTTTCAATAGCAACACCCAATTTTAATTACTTAGAAATGTGAAAAACCCTCGAAAACCCCTAAATCTAAGTTTTTGTTACATTTGGATGAATATTTGACGAGTTATTCAATCGAATCACTTGTGGATCTTTGGGGGACCATGTCTAAAATGACAAGCGTAGTCAGTCTGTAGGTTTATTAATGGAGAAAAAGAAGCACAAGGTCAAATATCTTGAGGATGGGCCTACGAGGGA
This sequence comes from Hylyphantes graminicola, assembly GCA_023701765.1. Lineage (NCBI taxonomy): Eukaryota > Metazoa > Arthropoda > Arachnida > Araneae > Linyphiidae > Hylyphantes > Hylyphantes graminicola. The sequence goes on from CM043119.1 coordinate 68,067,779, forward strand.
TATAAAAGTCAATGAGTAGCTGTATATATTCAAAATAAAGTCGAAAATAAGTTGTAGTAAAAAATAGATCCCTATCGTCACTTGATAAGGGTTCCAAATTACGAGATGTCATTGGCTCTGTTAAATCTCCTAAAGGTGACTGCAAATAGGCAGCCAGAAACCATTACATTAGTTCCCTTCGACACAAAGGGGGCGCGCTAGTTTCTATGTCAATTTCAATGTAGAAATTCTCCAATGAGAGTTTGAAACTTAGAGTGTTCTTAGTCTATGGGTCAGTCGACGCCCGTAGGTAAAGTGTTAAGATTTGTAGAACTTGTTCATTCTTGTGTTAATAGATTTCGAAAGGTTAAAATATACATTACGTTTCCCTACAGGTGTGTGTAGCTGATATTGACGAAGATAAAGGTCTTGAGTTTGTGGAAGAGCAGCGGAAAATATTTAGCAAGGGAAACGTTATATTTTCCTTGTGTGACGTCAGAAAGGAATCTGATTTTACAAGTCAGTTTATTTATAACTGTCAAGTCAGTTTATTTGTAACTGATTAATATTAACACCTTCAATGCATTTTTAAATCCAAACACCGTTTATTATTATTATTATATTAGCCATATTCGTGCTCGTTTCGTTCCTTACGTTTATATTTCTAAATGTTTAGGGCCATGGGGAGCCTAGTCGGTAAGGCATTCCAGGTCCGGGTCCGTGCATGGCCAAAATAACTACCAACCTACAAACGGCCCGTGCAGCCAAAAAAGTCCAAAGAACCCCCAAGTAGAGGAAGAGCCCGTTAAATATCCTTCAAAGTCCTAACGCTGAGTACGATGCCGCCCTTAATAGTCAGGTCGCCAAACCCCGATTTTTGGCCGAACCCTGCACTGAGCGGTTAAGTTTTTTTTATTGATGATTCTTATAGATTCGAGGGTGTAGATTACGAATCTGGAAGGTACTTTTTTGGTACCCTTGAGCATTTTTAGTTATTCAAGATGGCGTCTCCGCCATCTTGAATTTTGTAATCCTAATATTTGACGATCTATTCGACCAAAGTGAATAGTTTTTGTCTTTATAGATGCATTAAGTAATAAAGATATACAATTATCAAGAAAATTTCAAAAATAAAAAATTCAAAATGGCGGAATCCGCCATATTGGATTTTTCACTTTTTATATTTTTGTTTTATATTTAACCCAACAAAATATGTATATTTTAACTATATTTTTTATACCTAGTTACTATACAACATTATTTTGAAGAAAATATAAAAAATCAAGATGGCGGCATCCGCCATATTGGATTTTTTCCCCGTTTATATAAAGCGATCCACATGTCCTAAATTAAAAATTCTTTTTATTTTAGTTATATCTTAATTTTAGTTTCTATTTCAGTTTTAATATGTAGATTATTAATTTAGAAGATATTTTTTCGCTAGTTTTGAGTATTTTTTTATATTTAAGATGGCGTCTTCCGCCATATTGGATTTTCTTCCTAATTCAATTTTTCGGGTTCTTTTTGGCCAAATTTAATATTTTTTTCTTTTATAGGTGCATTTTGTCGTAAATAATTACTTAAAAATTCAAAAAATCCAAAATCAAGATGGCGGCTTCCGCCATCTTGGATTTTTCACCTTCTAATATTACGTGATCCACTGGCTCGAAGTTAAAAATCCTTTCAGTTTTACTTGTATATTTTATTATAAAATGCTTTAAAATCGTCATAAAGTTTTATTTAAACACCTAAAAAACCAAATTCAAGATGGCGGATTCCGCCATCTTGGATTTTTTTTTTACCTTATAATAATACGTGATCTATTGGTACGAAATTAAAAATTCTTTCAATTTTTTTTCTTTATTGTGTTTGAAATACTTTAAAACCATGAATGTTGAAGGACAAATATTAAATATGTTTTCCACCATATTAAGTTAAGTATTTGAAATATTTTGTTATTCATCAGACACAATTACTACAAGAGCCCTACTCGTATAAAATGCTTCCTCTTTTCAAACAAGATTACTCTTACACTACGGAACGCAAGATTGCGTAAGCTTGTATCCTCTCAATACTAGAGACCCCCACCATTAGGGATGGAGGGCTCTACTCAATACCCCTCCTCCTCACATCTTGTGGGTAGGGAATTCATAAATCGAAGTAATGGCAGGAGGAGTTCATTAATCGAAGTAATGGCTTTGGACTTGCTGAGATCTCGTTTAGCGGCACAATTATAAGAATATGGGATCAAGAGTAAATAAACATTCAGAAAACTCTGAAAGAAAGGCTGTATTCAACCAGAAGAAGTGGCAACCTATTAAAAAAAATAGAGGGATACAGTTTCAAGAAACAAAAAACAAAGAAGAAATGTCTAAAGCCATACCTTGCATTCCTTATAACCTAAAGATCGTTAATGTAATCTTAAAAATAAACCACCTATGACTCTTGAATGTTCTTTAATAACAGAGTTACCGCTTAGACTGTTATGTGATGGAAAAGTTTCTCTTTAGTTTCTCTCCTTATAAAGATTTCAAATTCTTCAAATACATTCTCAGAATGTTATCCAGAGTTAAATGAATACTTAAATTGGCCGAAAGTATGAATTTCAGATTCAACCAGAAACTACTGTAAAGTATCATCCTCTGTTAGACATGATACCTAATTCTTATCCAGAATCCAGATACAACCATGACATCACATCTTTAGCAAAAGCAGTTATGCCTATAGTATGTTTGTAGGAGTCCTACAGATGCAGAAAGTTAAGAAGTTTCCAAAACTTCAGGACTTCAAGAATATTTGCAAAATAAGTCATGCGGGATTTATAGATTTATATGAGGAATCTCAGCCAAACTGCAGCGGAGATCTTCGATCAGTTATAGAATTAAAGGGTGCAAATCCCAACATTAGTAGAGAATCGGTGAACTGTTTATTGCAACCAGTTTTCTTCAAGATGTTATATGTGGGGGCCGGAAGAGCAGGATATTGGTCCCTTCATATTGAAGTTGTTATCCAAGTCTACCCTATTTATTTGCATTGGTCCTCAAAACTATGAATAATATGCATTATTTAATTTCAAAAAATTGAAATAATGCCCGAAAATGTGTTAAAGAACTTTTTAAAAGTCAGATCACGTTATGCGACACATGCCGGAGCTTGGAATAAATTAAAAGTGGATTGAAACTACATAAAAGCATATGCCATGGTCCAAAAAGAATTGTAGGAATAACTTTAAAGCCAGCAACAATAAGCTGGGCCTTGAGTTTACCTATTTGTATTCAGTTAGAAGAAGACATAGCGATAATTCTGTAGTAAAAATATACCTAACAAAGAAAGAATTTTTTAATTTCGAGCTAATAGATCGCCTAATACTAACGGTAAGAAATCTAATAATGAGAAAGATTCCATCTTGAATGGCCATAAATTCAGATATGTTGCAATTGTGTTCCCCATTTATGTAGTTTAAACCATTTGTTACTGAAAAATACAACTAAAGTAGAAAGAATTTTGAATTTCGCACCAATGGATCACGTAATAGTAGATGGTAAAAAATCCAAGATGGCGGAATCCGCCATCTTGAATTTGGTTTTTTAAGTGTTTAAATAAAACTTTATGATGATTTTAAAGCATTTTATAATAAAATATACAAGTAAAACTAAAAGAATTTTTAACTTCGAGCCAGTGGATCACGTAATATTAGAAGGTGAAAAATCCAAGATGGCGGAAGCCGCCATCTTGATTTCGGATTTTTAAACTTTTAAGTAATTATTTACCACAAAATGCACCTATAAAAGAAAAAAATTATTAATTTTGGCCGAACAGAATCCGAAAAATTGAATTAGGAAGAAAAATCCAATATGGCGAAAGACGCCATCTTAAATATAAAAAAATACTGAAAACTAGCGAAAAAATATCTTCTAAATTAATAATCTACATATTAAAACTGAAATAGAAACTAAAATTAAGGTATAACTAAAATAAAAAGAATTTTTTATTTAGGACATGTGGATCGCTTTATATAAACGGGGAAAAAATCCAATATGGCGGATGCCGCCATCTTGATTTTTTATATTTTCTTCAAAATAATGTTGTATAGTAACTAGGTACAAAAAATATAGTTAAAATATACATATTTTGTTGGGTTAAATATAAAACAAAAATATAAAAAGTGAAATATCCAATATGGCGGATTCCGCCATTTTGAATTTTTTATTTTTGAAATTTTCTTGATAATTGTATATCTTTATTACTTAATGCATCTATAAAGACAAAAACTATTCACTTTGGTCGAATAGATCGTCAAATATTAAGATTACAAAATTCAAGATGGCGGAGACGCCATCTTGAATAACTAAAAATGCTCAAGGGTACCAAAAAAGTACCTTCCAGATTCGTAATCTACACCCTTGAATCTATAAGAATCATCAATAAAAAAAACTTAACATCTCAGTGCAGGGTTCCCCCCCTTGGCGACCTGACTATAATGGTTGCGTTGGGTGTCTACTCATTTGTCGGCTCGTCACTTGTCTATGGTTTTAAAACACGATGCCCGTCGCCAATAGCCCTCGTGTAGCTCTAATGCGACGATAATTCAAGCCTAACCTAACCTTAAAATATAACTTAACAATTACTGAAATTATTCAAATTTGTAAACCAGTTTAATCTGTGCGTAGTTTTGAAAAGTACCAAAAGTAACAGTACTAAGTCAGTTTAACCTCTTAAGACCCGAGAAAAATTCTGCACTTATATTCTTAATCTAAAGATATATTTTCATGCAAATATATGTTAAAAAGTATATTTTTCAAAGAAATTTTAGAAAAAGTTATGTCTAACTAGCAGTATGGTCCCGCCTTACTGGGAACCCGTTAACTTCGCATTGCTTCCTTTTAGAGGCATGTTTACTTTTGAAAATACACTCAAAACCAAAACAAAATTAAATTCGTGTTGGCGCATGCGCACTTTAAAAAAGCAAACACTAATAGAGGATGAGGCAGCCTTCGGGCGAGCGCATATCTCAACCAAACTCAATCAATCAAACTAATAGAGGATGACGTCAAGCCCGCGTTTCGGCCCGGTCCATGTATTTTCAAGCCCTGTTATGGTCCCGCAATCCCACGTGGATGACGTTTTTTTAAAACTAATTATATTAATTAAAAATCACAATCAAATATGAAAAAACTAAGCCTCAGGTGCACACGTAGGTATTAAAAGGAATCTATGTTAAAAATTTCGAATTTTTTAGAGCAGTCTATGTAGGTGTTTTGCGATCCACAGACATACACACAGACAGACAGATTCTTTCTTTTATCATTATAGATGGTTACTTTGGGACACGCCTTTAACTATAAAAATACACATTTTTGGGGCTATAAATACAACAAAAAAGGCAGTATCACTTATTTGAGGCCCTTCCGTGGCCGAGTGGTTATGGCATCCGCCTCAGGATTCAGCCTTCTCAGGAGTGCGGGGGTTTGAATCCCACCTACTGCCAATTACCCTATAAATCGGATATCTGTACTGGGAAAGAGTAGAAAAATCCAACTCGTGACGGATGGGCCCGAGTACACTGGGGCAGACTCGCTCGTTTAATCTGTGGAGTCCAAAGTCCCGACGGCGTCAGCGTACGATGTCGCTCGAAGTTCCGTTGGGTGCCCGCTCAGGTGTCGACTTCGTCACTTGACCATGGTTCTAAATTACGTGGCGTTATTGGCTGTGTTAAAGCTCCTAATGGAGGCTAGAAATAGGCAGCCGGAAACGATTACACTACATTACACTTATTTGCTGATATAAATTATCTAAAAAGCTCCTGACGGAGGCTAGAAATATGATTACATTACCTTACCTACCTAAATTATCTTAACGTTGTTTTTAGTGCAAAATGCTTTTAAAATTAACTACTAAAAATTTTTTTTGAAAAGTTTGAAGAAAAAATTTTTAAATAATTTTTTGAAGAACTCAAATGTCGTATTGAACCTCGTTCAACTTCATTTTTTTATAGAAATAAATGACTGATACCTGTAATCAAAGAATGAAAATTGATATTAGTTTCTTCTTCTATCAAACCAGGTCAATTTCGGAACTAATTAACGTGTTAATTGCTTGTGGGTAGGTTCTAAAAAATGTATCAAAATAGGGAAGCCAGGTCGCAAGCGGTTAATCTGTGTGTAGTAAGAAAAGTACCAAGTCTGTTTAAATACATTTACTAAAAAATGTAGCAAGCATTCAGAAAAATTGGAAAAACTGCATGCAGTGACAAATTAACTTGAAATCACCAATTTTAGCTTCCACACTACGTTTATAACGTAAAAAGTGGAAGGTTTTATAATCGCGCAGTCCGTCCGTCTGTCACCCACTTTCACACAGAACGAACCAAAAGTCTCACAAACAAGTGAGATACGTCATTTTGAAGCAAAAAATTAGTTTCGGCTGCATTCCAAATTTCATTAAAAAATTTTAATTAGAAATTTATTTAAAATTTAATTAACTAAAAATTTTATCGACATTGAAATAACCTGCAAATTCCATTTTTATTCAATATTTTCACAGTTGCCTTGACATCAAACGTACGAGAAACTTTATTTAAAATAAAAACAAAATTCTTGAAAAAATATCTATTTTTGTGTAATAATTCAATTTGGATTTTTGTAATAGCACAATTAAGTTATTTTGAAAGTTCATTGTATATGAATGAGGAAAGATGCATAAAAAAATTCTAAATTTGCATAAAAGATATGCAAAGTTTCACTTTTATTTTTAATGCAACATTTACTAATTTATTTTTCGAAATGTAAACTTGAGGCTTCAAAAAGATATTTATTTAAAAATACATCATTATTCGAACTTCTAAAAAAGAAATAGCAAACGATAAAGACTAATTATCAAATCTTCAAAAGAAGATTAAATTTTGGCTCATAAAAGTTTGAATTAGAACTAGCTGAAAGCCCTGTTTGGTGAATTTCTTTCTGAGGTGCTGTTAGTGTGTTTCCTGTTGAGCGTAAATATTGTGTGGAAGCGGTGTAAGTGACAGATTCTGTAACAAACCAACTTGTTTTTTTATTACAGAAACTTTTGATATTGCAGTCAGTGCCTTTCAAACTGTAGATCTTCTAGTAAACAATGCTCTCTTTCTCAATGAAAAATGTCCAAAAGATATATTTGACGTAAATGTGGTAAGTGAATATCATAAATTGAGTATTGTAAAAAAAACCCCTTTAGGATCAATAAAGCTTTTATTACGACGCATTACGGAGCCCCATAGAGCTTATACATTAGTTTTGTAATCACAAATTCCGCAGAAGTATGTCTTTCCCATGTTACCCCTTTTTTCCCAGGTATGAGTGTCAACGTAACATTGAAATGAAGTAAATTTGAAACGAAAATGTTATCTAGTTATTTATTTATATGCTTTTGAAGTTTTAAAGTGCCTTACACTCTTAAAACAAACGAGCGATTTTAAGTCAGTCTGAGTTAATTTTCACTCATTCCAGTGTCGAAAATGCACTTCCCCGAAAGGAGTGGATATCACTCCTTTGTTAATTTAAACCACCGACATGATCACTCCAAATAAGTGATTTTAACTCCGTCTGAGTTATTTTTAACTTGGTTTGAGTTAATTTTCACTCCTTTCCAGTGTCGAAAATGCACTTCTCCTTTAGGAGTGGATTTCACTCTTTGGTTTTAAGAGTGTACATGCCCAGCAGAAGGCGACACTACTTAATAACTTCATCAATTCAGAATTAAATAACCGGATATTATTTCTTTTCATTTTTGTTTTAAATTGATGTTATGATGATTCTCAGGCATGATGAAAATGGGATAACATGGCAAAGCAATCCTTTGGCAAAAGTTGTGATTTCAAAACTAATGCATTAGCTCAATAGGACTGACAATCCGCTTAATAAAAACTCCCTCTTAAACGTATTCAATATTGTAGGGCGGTTTCAACAATTTACAATAAAAAAAGTATATTTTTTTAAACAACTTATCAATCAATTTTCCTGTTATCTATAATTTCTTACAGAGTTTTGTTATCAGTATGATATAAAGCACACAAGCAAGGTTCGAAATTCACAGTCACTAGTCGCAAAAAGCGACCAGTTTTTTCTATTTTAGGAAAAAAATTAAATTTATTCGCAGTTATCGTGTTTTTTCCATCTATTACATTCCATTTTGAAGTTTTTGTTACTAATAACCATTATATATAACAGTAGTAAAAGTGTATTCAAAATTAAAGAGTGAGGTTATTAACCTTTGTGAAATTACGTTTTTGGCAGTATTCAAAGTATAAAAGTATTAGTACTAAATTACAAATAAATTGTTTTGAAAAGTTAATTATAGTAATAAAGGTTTATTTTCAAATATATTTAGTAGTTTTCTAGTCATTATTATCAACATTGGAATTTTGTTGTTGGTCATATGGAATTTTTTTAAAAAATTGAAATTATTTGAATTCTAATGCTTGAAGAAGATTTTTTTTAGTATTTTTCCCATAATGTATGAGCATTGAAGATAAATACATATTTTTTCGGGATGAAAAAAAATCATGTATTAGAGGATTAAAATCCCTCAATTGTGGTGATTGTCAAATATAGAGACGCTGACAAAAACTTAAACAACTCAGACGACAGTAATATCCACAAACTTCGGCTGTATTAATTTGTTATTTCTTAAATTTTGGAACTCCAGTTACCTTAAATTAGCGCCGACCGGGCAGCACAACGGTTAGGGAGCTAGCCTTTGGAGCTCCTAAGTTCGGTTTCGAATCCCGGTAAGGCATGGATGTTTGTGTTTGTCAATAAATGTTGTTATTTGTCTATGTGTTGTGTCGTACTTTCTTTGTGTGTCTCTTGTGACAGTGTCGCTTCGGGCGAGCGGGCTATCAAGCCTATGCTCTTCAGTCTAGAGGGATCATCCATTGTCATTTGTCATTTTTGTCCTAAATCGGCGAAACTCTTCTGATTTCATAAAATGGCAAATCCGTTGACTATGAACACGCAAGTCGTGTTCATACAGAAAATTTTCGGGAAAAAAATGAAAATAGATAATTGGTATTTGCTCCCAGTTTTTTTTTATTTAGTCGCACAGATTGCTCCTAAATTTCTTTATCCACTTTGGAAAACTGCAAACAAGTAAGATCATTGATGTCATATACCATTTAAAAATAGTTTTTTTTTAAGGTATGCATACACACTAGAAAATGGCAAAAATAAACAACTAAGGCATTTTTGTTTGTAAGTCCATTAGAATATTTAAAACTATTGAAATTAGGGTACGGACAGACGAAAATCTAAATCATGTCAATTTCTCGACTTTCCTTTTTTAATTTTTTTTCAAATTTTAAAATGAAGTCATGTAGGCTAAACATACACTCTTAAAACAAAAGAGTGAAATCCACTCCAGTAGGAGAAGTGCATTTTCGACACCGTAGAGGCATGCATATTTACTCAGACTGAGTTAAAATCACTCGTTTGGAGTGATCCTGTCGGAGGTTTAACACACAAAGGATCCACTCCAAAGGGAGAAGTGCATTTTCCAGTCTGGAGGAGTGAAATCCACTCAGACTGAGTTAAATTAGGAGTGTTTGTTTTAAGAGTGTATAGTATAATTTTAGTTTTAGAGAAATAGTAATATAATTTTATATTATTTAGATGGGTTCCATTACTGGATGTCATTTGGCTTTGAAGTACATAGGAAAGAGTAATGGAGGACATGGAGGAATGGTTGTAAACGTGTCTTCTATAATAGGTATTCTTACTAAGAATTATGGAGTCCCATTAATATACAGGGTGGTTATAAAATAACGCTCGCTATTCGGAGTGGTCTGTAGCTTGAATGATTTGTTAGGTTTGAATTATCGTCGCGCTAGAGCTACACGAGGGCTATTGGCGACGGGCGTCGTATTTTAGAACCACAATCAGGTGACGAGCCAACACCTGAATAGGCACCCAACGCAACCGTTAAGGGCGACATCGTACGCAGCGTTAGGACTTTGAAGGATATTTAACGTGTACTCCCTTACACGGGGTATTATTCGTCGGACATTTTTGGCTGCACGGGCCGTTTATAGGTCGGCAGCTATTTTGGCGATGCCTGGACCCGAACCTGGGACCTTCCGCATGCTAAGCGCGTGCTTAACCGACTGGGCTCCCCAGCCCTGTAGCTTGAATGAATAATCCAAATGCAAAAAACTTTGAGACACTTACTAATCAAGAAGAGGGGAAAAGAATGGAATCACAAAAAACAAACTCGTCACTTGACCAAGGTTCTAAATTACGAGGCGTAGTTGGATGTGTTGGTGTTGGCCGTAGTTGGCCATAAATGGCTATGCCTCGTCATTTAGAACCATGGTCAAGAGACGAGTTTCTTGTTTATGATTCCATTCCTTTTCGAAAAAAAAAAAAGAAACTCGTCTCTTGACCAGGGACGAGTTTGTTTTTTATGATTATTTTTTAGGATTCCATCTTTTTTATGATTCCATTCTTTTTTCCCCTTCTTGATTAATAAGTGTCTCAATTTTTGATGCATTTGGATTATTCATTCAAGCTACATACCACTAAGAATAGCGAGCGTTATTTTATAACCACCCTGTTTATTAATAATATTGTATAAAATAAGTGGCAAAAACGTGGAGATAAGAATACGGCAGAAATGTTGCCAAATCAAAAACCAATACAAAAACAGGTTTACTAACTGTAGCTATTTGTCGCTTCAATGCTAAGCCCAAACAAACGCTTGGCGACTTATTTGGCCGGCAACTTCGCTATGGTTTGAGAAGCTAGTTGAAATGAAATATAAACAAGATTTGTAGAGCTGATTAAGAAAATTTCCCACAGTGATTATTTCGGTCGTTATGTATCTTAGAGAATTGGACCTTTTTGTTTTTGTTAATACAAAACATTCTAAATTGATTGCGAGACACAAAATTTGCATTATGGGACGTCTTCATACAATACAAACCAAGATCTGAACTCGCCACTAGTCTATGAGTAGCTCAAATGTGAAGGTAATCCGATCCAATCAATACGAAAACAGTTTTTGGGCTACTTCAAGAGTTTTTCTAGCCAAGCATTTCAGCGTATTATTATCTCTAGACCGGGCCACTCTTATTTGCCTTATCCTGTACTGTAGCTCTAAATGCAATTAGAAATTGATAATTGCTGCCATCTGTGTTGTTTATTTTTGACAATTTAAAACTTTAAAGATATATAATTAAATTGCAGTCTATGATGCCACTTATAGCGTGAAATAAATCACTAATCGTCGTAGAGAACTGTATTAAATTTAATTTATTAAACGACGCTCGTTCGCCATTGCTTTGGCAAGGTACGTTACTTTGGCAACGTCGTTAAAATAGAATAATAACATATAATAAAAGATCTGTCCGTGGCCGAGTGGTAAGGCATTCGCCTTTGGATTCAGCCTTCCCAGGAATGCGTAGGTTCGAATCCCACCTACTACCAGCCATCCTGTAAATTGGATATCTGTACTGGGAAAGAGTAGAAAAATCCAACTCGTGACGGATGGGCACGAGTACACTGGGACAGACGTGCTCGTTAAATCTGTGGAGTCCAAAGTCCTGACGGCGTCAGCGAACGGTGTCGCTCGAAGATCCGTTGGGTGCCCGCTCAGGTGTCAACCTCGTCACTTGACCAGGGTTCTAAATTACGAGGCGTTATTGGCTGTGTTAAAGCTCCTAAAGAAGGCTAGAAATAGGCAGCAGGAATCGAAAACATTACCCATAACAAAATAAAACAAGGGGCTGTAAGGAGCCTAGTGGTCACGATCTCGGACTCCAGATCGGAAGGTTGAGAGTTCGAGACCCGGTGCCACTGAAGACTTACCGAGTATATGCGGAGTACGTGCTCGTAAAATCTGTTGGGTCCGAAAATAATGTGGTCGGTCATTGCGCAGTTCACCATGGGTACAGGTTCCTGGAGACTATTTCCCTCCCCTTCAGGGACATGTCTAATTTGTGGAGGTGGCGACAGATGGCAGCATCTGTCATTTTTGTATGTGTGTGTCTTGTGTTGTCCTACTTGACGATGGTTTATAAGCGGGTCCTTGCGACCAAGCACACAAGCCTGAAAATATATGTCTACCAACCAACAAAAAAGGAAGAATTGAAATGCAACCGCGCAGGGTTGCCGTGAAGTTGAAAGTCCGCCAAGGCGGGATATAACCGCGCCAGGTGATGATCGTTTCAGAGGCGATGCTGAACAAAATAATTAGATAACATTTTAGTTTCAAATTTGTTTCATTTCGATGTTATGTTGATTCCCATACCTGAGGAAAAAGGGCTAGCATGGAAAAGCAATACTTCGGTGGAAGTTGTGATTCCAAAACTAATGCATTAGCTCTCCCTACTAAAAATGACCCATAGAGATCAATACAAAAATCAATTGACATTAGTACAACTTTATTGGTGTGTACTTATTTCTATGGATGTCCCTATTGTTATCATTAGAAGCTATTGATATCAGTAACCTACTGATAATAATTCTTATTGATATCAATAGAGCTCTACTGACACCAGTAAAAAAATTATCAGTAAGCTACTGATCTCAATTGACATCAATAGGCATGTACTTATATCTATAGAGATCAGTAGATATTTGTATGGATATCATTAGAGATCATTAGGGATTTGTATAGATATCAATATAGATTTCTATTGGTACCAGTAGGCCCTTTCCACATACAAATTTTCTATTGATCTCTACTAACCATTTTTAGTAGGGCTATGGGACTGACAGTCCTTTTTTTCCGCGTATCACACTGAATTTGTGGTATTTGTTATTCGTACTGTGAAAGTTAGTAAAAAACATTTCTTATAAAAAGATTTTCATTTTAAGGGATTATTCCTTACTGGAAAAGGCCAGTGTATGCCTCTTCGAAGCATGCGTTAATTGGACTTACTCGATGTTATGGGGTAAGCATTTTTAGTGTTTACACTCCATGCCCACCTAACTTGGGTAGAAACAAAGAGTAAAAGGGCAGAGAGAAAAGCACGGTTGGTCCATTAGTTGGAAACTTTTGCAACGTAACATTTACATACAAAATGATCTGAATACAAGTTAACCAAAATACACTTTTTATTCTGATAAAATGGCCAAATTTTCTCAAATAATATTCAAATCTGTTAGACCTTAAACGAAATTAATGTTTTAAACACGTTTTCTGCATGGATTCACAAATAATTTATAGAACTCTTTACATCCGCGGAAGGATCTTTCCCATTTCATATTTCTATTTACCCAACTTATAGGTTGGCAAGGAGTGCAGTTCCAGCGTTTCTTTACTCTCAAAACAAACGAGTGAATTTAACTCAGTTTGAGTTGATTTTCACTCTTTTCAGTGTCGAAAATGCACTTATCCTATTGGAGTGGATTTCACTCTTTTTTTAGTTAAAACTACGACAGGATCTCTCCAAACGAGTGATTTAACTCAGTCTGAGTTAATTTTCACTCCTTTCCAGTGTCGAAAATGCACTTATTCTATTGGAGTGTGGATTTCACTCTTTTGTTTTAAGAGTGTTTATGTTGCCGCTAAAAAGCTGAAATATGCCCTTAGACATTTTATAACGAGTGATCTTAAACTTCAGGCATCCATATATAGGTATACTTAGAAGACGGGAAAAAATATTAAAATATGTGTTCTGATACTTTTGCATTAAAATATTAATTGATTACACTCTTAAAACAAACGAGCGATTTTAACTCAGTCTGAGTTAATTTTCACTCCTCCAGTGTCGAAAATGCACTTCCCCTATAGGAGTGGATCCTTTGCGCGTTAAATCTCCGACAGGATCACTCCAAACGAGTGATTTTAACTCGGTCTGAGTTAATATTCACTCCTTTCCAGTGTCGAAAATGCACTTCTCCAACGGGAGTGGATTACACTCTTTTGTTTTAAGAGTGTATTTTTCTTTCAAATGGTTGAAACTGATTTTTTGTACTTTAAATAGCTTTTAATTTGCAGGCAGCCTTTTAAATTCAATTCTATTGTCATCAATCTTACAATGTAAACTTTTAACTCATTTTCTCAAGAATGAATTTTTTCACAATATGTTTGTACTTTGAGCAAGCTATTTCAAATTAATATGCTTCAATTTAAAAAAAAATTAAGTGCATTTTGAACCAAAGCATGTGGCCAGACTTGTTATAACAATTGAAAAATAAATTTAAATTTTTTACTGAGTTTCAAAACATTAATTATAAAAAAATCATATTTTAAAGCAAGCCATTTCAAACTATAATAATTAAATAACTACTTTGCTTAGAGCTTAGATTTCATATGATCACATACCTGAATATTTATTGTTTTCTTTTCTGCAAAAATAATGTAAAACAAGTAATTAATGTGGGAACTTAAGTGACAAATTAGATTTGGTTTGGTTTGGTTTAAATTATCGTCGCACTGGAGCTACACGAGGGCTATTGGCGACGGGCGTCGTATTTTAGAACCACAGTCAGATGACGAGCCAACACCTGAATAGGCACCCAACGCAACCGTTAAGGGCGACATCGTACGCAGCGTTAGGACTTTGAAGGATATTTAACGTGCACTCCCTTACACGGGGTATTATTCGTCGGACATTTTTGGCTGCACGAGCCGTTTATAGGTCGGCAGCTATTTTGGCGATGCCCGGACCCGAACCTGGGACCTTCCGCATGCTAAGCGAGTGCTTAACCGACTGGGCTCCCCGGCCCCTGACAAATTAGAAGAAAAAAACGATTCTTTTACAGAGTGAGGCAAATAAAAGTGGCCCCGGTGTAGGAATACGTTGAAATGCTTGGCGAGAAAAACTCTTGAAGCGGCCTGAAACCTGTTTTTGCATTAGTTGGATCGGATTAGCTTCACATTAGAGCTACTCTTAGACTAGTGGCGAGTTCAGTTCGTATTGTATGAAGACATCCCTTAAAACAAATTTTGTGCCTTGCAATCAATTTAGAATGTTTTGTATTAACAAAAACAAAAAGTTCCCATTCTCTAGGATAAATAACGACCGAAATAATCACTAGTGGAAACTTTTTTTGATCAGCTCTACAAACCTTGTTATATTTCATTTCAACTAGCTTCTCAAACCATAGTGTAGTTGCCGGCAAATAAGTCGCCAAGCGTTTGTTTTGGGCTTAATATTGAAGCAAACAATAGCTTCAGTTAGCAAACCTGTTTCTGTATTGGTTTTTGACTTGACGACGTTTCTGTTGTATTCTTATCACTACGTTGGGGCCATTTTTATTTGCTTCACCCTGTAACCTAGGGTACCTTCAATACACTGTGTGCTGTACAGGGTAACGCCAAGGAGTTTAACAGGTGTGCCATGCTAAAATCGTTATCGCTCAGCCAAACTCGCCAATAAAACGAAACTAGTTATTGATTCCAGTTTTACACGTATAAACATTATGTTGTTGCTTAGTTTGGAAGAAATAAGAGTGTTTCTGCTTGTAAGTAAGCAATGACTTTGATTTGTGGTTTGTTTACGCAGGGCCGGACTGGCTCCCTGACAAAGGCGCAGTTTTACCGGCCCTTCCGGTTGCAAAGGGCGCAAAAACAATTCGGGGGGGGGGGGGGGGAGCAATTTTTAAATATTTCTCAATTTAAATTATTTGTAATTACAATTACCTTTAATAACAAATATTTATTTTTTATTACATTTATTTCCAATTAATGTCTTTTTGAATACTATATTTTATTTAAAATTGAATTTTAATTTAATTTTTCCGTTTTAAATGCAGTGTTTAAGTATAAAGTATTACTCTTTATGAACATTAGTTAGTTTTATTTTTTATAACTTATATTTTGGGGGCTGGAGAGTTTGAATACGGAAGGTACCGGTTCCGGGAATAGGTAAAATAACTGTAGACCTTTAAATATGCTCCATAGTCCCGACGCGACGCTGCGTACGATGTCGTTGGGTGCCTACTCAGGTGTCGGCTCGTCACTTGACTGTGGTTCTAAATTATAGTGCCCGTCGCCAATAGCTCTCGTGTAGCTCTAGTGCGACGATAATTCAAGTTGAACTAAAAGAAAATAACTCATACCTTTAATAGATAATTGACATTTAATTTTTAAATAAAAAATTTAATATAATAAATAAGAAAAAAAAAGATTTATTACCGAATGTTTTTATTTAAAAGTTTACTAGATAATTTAAATCACCAGTTTTGTTGTAAAGAAATTAAACGATGATATTCTCATATTGAATTTAAGTGCAAACATAAATTAACATCCATTTAATTAGTAATAAAAATTTCAATGATAAGTTAAATTTGAATTATGGTAGCACTAGAGCTATTGGCGGGCGCCAATCGAGACAAAGTAAAAAAGAAAATTAATTTTAATTTAGAAACTTGTTTTTTTTTATTTTTTGTTAAATTAGAATATTTATATTTTGAAATTAAGAAAGAAAACAAAAGGGGCGATGTTAGCGAATCAACTTTTTAACAAAACAAAATAACCAGACATTCTTAAATGAGCACATCGCGTTTTGGCCGTAACATAGTGGGCACTTCACAAAATGGCTACCTGATTGTATTTCAATTACAAACAATAAATAGACAAAGATAGAAAAAATAACGGCCAAGTTAACAAACATATTCATATCTCGGATAGTTTACAGTAGAAATTTAAACTTACCAATATTATGCTCTTAGTACTCATGACAATCCAATCTTGATCTTAAGCAGAATAATTATATAAAAAATATATAAAGTTGTGTGTGCTGAGAGCGAGAATGACAAAAAGCAAAAAAAAACATCCATCCAAAGATATAATGTGTCTGACTAACAAAATGCACAACTTGAAAGCTATTTCAAATAAATCAGTCAATATTTTATGTGTATGTTTTTTTTTATACTTCTTGTAGAAAATATAGTTGAGACATCGGCCCCAGTCTTCTCCCCTAAAAAAACCCTTCCTAACAGCGTCTGTTTGGCTATCAGTTAATAAATATCGTGCCTTTTACTGATTTGTGAGTGCGCAATATAGCAACTTATAAAAAACGAAGAAAAAAAAGGAAACGGAGCCACGTGTGCGAAGTAGACTTTCTCTATGGAATTGTAACTTTGGTTTTCTTCTTTTTATTGTTAAAAAAATAGGATTTGACTCAGGCCTGGGCAGCCGAAAAATGTTCGACGAATACCCCGTGTAGAGGGTGCACATTAAATATTCTCCACAGTTGTAACGTTACGATGTCGCTATTAACGCTTGCGTTGTGTGTGCCTTCTCTGGTGTCGGTTCGTCACTTAATAATAATATTCACGGTTAACTAATAATATTCACAGTTTAAATTATCAAAGAAAAAAATAATTAACCCTAACATTTCACACTTTTCTCCGAATTAAAAGAATTTTGAGGTTCCAAAAGACAAGGGATCTTAGGCCTCGTCATTTAATGGGTCCGTTGATAAATATACTTTAAATCGAAGTTAAAGGCGCCCTACTACTCCTTGACACATGTTTCTTCAGTTATTTCCTCATTAAAAAAAACCCAATTCAGACGACATTATATGTATTTGAACGAAAGACATGAAGTACGTCTTGGCAACTAGTCGAACAGCGGTATGTTAAATTAAAGGCGCCCAAATACTCCTTGACGCATGGTTTTTTTTAGATTCCTTATACGTCAGAAATACTAATCTGCACCAAGTGTCAAAATTAAACAAGAAAGTCTAAAAGCGTTTTTTGTGATATTGTACGATAGTACACTCTTAAAACAAACGAGTGAATTTTCCTCAGTCTGAGTTAATTTCACTCATTTCCAGTGTCGAAAATGCACTTTGTGTGGTGAAGTCCGACAGCCATCACTCCAAACGAGTGATTTTAACTCAGTCTGAGTTAATATTCACTCCTTTCCAGTGTCGAAAATGCACTTCTCCTACTGGAGTGGATTTCACTCTTTTGTTTTAAGAGTGTAGGCGCCCTAATACTGATAGTTAGCGCTGTTTTTTTTAGATCCTTTACATAATCATATATATGCGCCGGCGGGAATTATATACTGGCGGGATTAGCTTTCTCCCCAGCACCATCATTTTTAGGCGAGGACGAAACCTTTGAAGGTATCATCAGTGACAAAAGTAGCGCCTTAATTGCCCCGCTTGCGCTATGTTTTACTAACGAAACCAAATGAGTTTTACTCGGTTAGGTGAGGTTTGAATTATCACAGAGCTGCACGAAGGCTATTGGCGAGGGCGTCGTATTTTAGAACCACAGTCAAGTGACGAGCCGACACCTGAGTAGGCACTCAACGCAACCGTAAAGGTACGCAGCCGTAACCGTAAAGTCCCAACGCACACAGCGTTGGGACTTTGAGCATATTTAACATGCACTTCCTCCACACAGGGTATTATTCGTCGGTACAAAATGCACAAAGGTGAATGACCAGGTTGTTTCATTGGAGTGTCTATGACCTATGACATTACATAAGGCACTTTTGGACTTAATTATTCACAATTTCAATATCTGGTGCAGAATATTATTTGAAGAAGCGTTTATTGTTTCATTGGATCGATATCAAATAAGGCGCCGTCGCACTTGTTGACAACAACTTCTAGTTTCATAAAGCCATATGGCGCTTCTATGAAAAGAAAAGCGCCTTATTAAAATAAGTTTTTAATATTTGTCAAAATGGACAAAATGTCCCATTTAAAAAAAATTGTTTAAATTGATTATATCGCGTGTGTTAAGGCGTAAAGCCATGGAAGTTACTTTTGAAGGTTCTGTTTCGTCTAACCATCTCCTAAACGGAAAACGTAAGTTACACAAATAAATAATTCCATGCATATGAAATTGTAATCGTTTATTATTCCGGCTGGTCAGCGCCCAGTATAGAAGTGAAGGCGCCTTCTTAAGTATCGGCTTTGCTATTAGTACTAAGACATCACAAAATGACTCCCTAAAAATTATGAGTCATAATTTTTGTTTTGCTTTTTTTGGAAAGGGGCGCACCGGCCCGCCGGCCGACGGG
The DNA here is from genome assembly GCA_023701765.1 of Hylyphantes graminicola. Taxonomy (NCBI): domain Eukaryota; kingdom Metazoa; phylum Arthropoda; class Arachnida; order Araneae; family Linyphiidae; genus Hylyphantes; species Hylyphantes graminicola. The sequence goes on from CM043119.1 coordinate 68,086,721, forward strand.
CCAGTCCGGGCCTGTGTTTACGTTACCCCGCCTACTATTGTTCCGCCAACGCATGCCAAAGACATGTCAAATACCGTCTGCTAGCTTCGACATTAAAAATGGCATTTTCTGGTAGTATAATGATAAAAAATACTATTTTTAGGAATGTAATAGTCCACAGGATGTTTAGTTTACAATACAAAGATTAAAAAGTAAAGCTTTATACACTTTATCCGAGTTTAAACAGCTTTTTTGTTAAATAGCGATGACACACGCCAGTATTAAAACATGGATTACAGCTTTACCGTTAAGAATTTTAATCCAAAAAAGAATAATTATTGAAGAATATAGATCCTTAAAAACAAAATCAATAACAAAAAGTGGTTAAGTACCTTTGATTACATTGTTCAGATGCGATTTAGTAGAGCTTCGCTGAGTCACCGTGTAATGTCTACGGGGGAAAAATAACAGCTCCGTTTCTCGGGAGCACGGCTATGCTCCAGCCAATCAGGTGAGAGCATCATGTCACAACCCTCATACGCAGATATTCCAGTAACCCTATGTATAACCCAACAGCTTCCTGAGCATGAACAAAGAGACGGCGTGATATTTGCAGCACTATGTCCTGGAATGACCAACACAGAAGGACTGAATTCAGGTGTTGAAGATTATTCACAGAGACCCGAAATGATGAGGTAGGTGGATAATTGGATTGTTTCGAATGACGTCAGTTTCCCGTCTCCGATCTTTCTTCCACGCGATTTCATTGGTTCATATTAACCTCTTAAGACCCGAGCAAAATCCTACACGTATATTCTTTATATAAAAATACTTTTCACACAAATATATTCTAAAAAGTATGTTCTGCAAAGATAATTTAATAGTTACTGATATACATGCCTTAAGCCCTAAAAATACAAATTTTTTGTGCTATAAATGCAAAAAACAGGCCGTATCACTTATTTGAAGTTAACAGTCTGTTTCAACATTGTTTCAACACTACTAAATGAACTTTTTGAAAAGTCTTAAAAAAAGTTTAAATTTATTTTTTAAGAACTTTAATATCGTATTGACCCTAGTTCAACTTCATTTTTTATAAAAATCAATGGCTGATACCTGTAATCAAAGGCTGAAAACTGATATTTGGATCTTCTTTTATCGGACCTGGTCGATTTCGGGACTAATTAACATGTTAATGTTAGTGGAGATAGTTTTAAAGAATGTCCCCAAATGGGGACGCCTGGTCGCAAGAAGTTAAGAGTGAAACTAAATTTTTTTTCTGTAATTTTCTATTTTTCGAAATTTTTTAGTGCGCTATTACATTAATCGTTAATAGATGGAAGTAAAATAAATAAATAATTTAGTGCGCTATTACATTAATCGTTATCGATGGAAGTAAAATAAATAAATAAACAAACAAACAAACAAATAAACTTTTTTTTTGAAGCGGAATACATAGGTTATCAAGGAGCCCCCATTGAGTCTTCACAACTAGCCACTATTATGTTAACGAATTTTCATCTTACAAAATAAAAAAAAATATAAGAATATAATAAGTACTATATTTATATCAAATAATCAAAGATAATAATTTAAATAAATTTCCTGGAACTATCTTAAGAGGGACTGTCAGTCCCATAGAGCTAATACATTTGTTTTGAAATCACAACCTCCGCAGAGGTATTTATTTGTCATGTTAGCCTCCCCCCCCCCTCCCCTCCCAGACATGGAAATCAACATAATATCGGAATGAAACAAATTGGAAACGAAAATGTTATCTTGTTACTTAATTATATATTTTTGATGTAATATATGATTTGATGCCGGATAATTTGGCACTCACATCCTCAGAAATTCACTCCATTAGAAAGAAAGGTGTCCTGCTTAACTGGACTACTCCCCCAGTACACATCTGGTACTCTGTGGATAAGCCGGGTCGTGCTTTGACCTTCAGGGGTGATAGAGGTGATCAGACTGCATACGCTAGATTCATCAGTGGTCACCTAAAGTGCATGAAGTACGAACAGCAACAAAAGGTCTACCCCACCTGCAACAAATGTCTCTCCAGTGCAGCCAGCCCGGCCCACCTCCTTAGCTGCGTGAATTTTGCAAAGGAGGATTTTCTGCGCGACCCGGTCTTGTTTTTCGATTTCCTGAGGGTGAATGGACTCATGGACCTGGTCTAGCTCCGCTAGACCAGTGGGGATGAGAAACAACAACAACAACATATTTTTGAACTTTTAAAATAACAAAAATACACAGCAGATGGCGACACTATTTTAAAACCTTATCAATTAATAACTAAATGACCGGATGTTATTTACTTTTCAATTTTGTTTTAAAATAATGTTATGATGATTTCCATACCTGGTGAAAAGAGATAACATAGCAAATCAATTCTTTTACAGAAGTTGTGATTTCAAAACTAATGCATTAGCTCTATGGGACTGACAGCCCCTCTTAATATGAAATAAAATCATTTAAAGTGTGTTCATTCCATAAAATCCTTATCTTTTAAAATATAAATTATACGTTCTTCAAAGAGTAAAAATTAAAGTGATTTTTTTAAAAAAATATTTCAGCGCTGAATACGTGGCCAAAGGTTTGATGAAACTGCTTGAAGACCGCATCAACGGCTCATCGTTGGTTGTCACTAAAGCTCTTGGCTACCGTTACATGGAATTTAAAAAAGAAATTGATGGTCTTCCTATCCAATAATGTGCCTTGCATTTTGAATTAATTCATTGATACAATATTGAAAAATTTGTTGCATATTATGTTATTCAGTCAATAATGTGCCCTGCATTTTCAATCAATTCATTAATGAAATGCTGAAAAATGTGTATTATATTATTAGCCGTGAAAGTCTAAAATAAACTGGTTACATTCACTGCTCGACCAATTTATTGTAAGAGTAATGGAAAAATAGTTCGAACACATGTGCCTCGATAGTAAGCGAGAGTCACGCTTTTATGGAGGCCCAACTACCCATTTAAAGCTACACCCTACTAAAAATGGTCAGTAGAGATCAATAGAAAAATCTGTACGTGGAAATGGCCCACTGGTATCAATAGAAATCTCTATTGATATTCTCTATTGATACCAGTGGGCCATTTCCACGTACAGCTATTGATATCTATACAAATCTTCTATTGATACCCATACAAATCTCTAGTGATACCCATACAAATCTCTAGTGATACCCATACAAATCTCTACTGATACCCATACAAATCTCTATTGATATCAGTACAAATCTTTAATGACATCAATACAAATCTCTACTGGTATCAATACAAATCTCTACTAACCTCTATTGATACCAGTGGGCCATTTCCACGTACAGCTATCCTCTATTGATATCAATATAGATCTCTACTGATCTATATGGATATCCGTACAAATCAATACAGATATCAATACAAATCTCTACTGGTATCAATACAAATCTCTACTGACCTCTATTGATACCAGTGGGCCATTTCCACGTACAGCTATCCTCTATTGATATCAATATAGATCTTTACTGATCTATATTGATATTCGTACAAATCAATACTGATATCAATACAAATCTCTACTGGTATCAATACACTGACTTGTATTGATACCAGTGGGCCATTTCCACGTACAGCTCTACTCTATTGATATCAATATAGATCTCCACTGATCTATACTGATATCCATACAAATCAATACAGATATTAATAGAAATCTATACTGATTGCAATTGGTATCAGTAGGCCATTTTCACATACAGATATAATTTAATGGTGTCTACTGATCTTTATTGATAACCATACAAATCTCTATAGATATTCGTACATGTCTCAAATGATATCTTTGTGTAAATCTGCATTGATATTAATACATCTCTAACAATTTTAAATTTCTACTTATATTATCTTTACCAATATATGTGTGTTAAATACATGAATAAGTGTTTTATTGATCTCTATAAGTAATTTTTTGTACGAAGTATAGCATCCAAATATATTTGTGGATAATAGGAACTAGGAACATAGATAGTTACTCTGTTAATGCACCACTGCACATTAGTACTTGACCAATTTGCCAAAACCTCCAACAAAAGCAATCGGAATCAATTTTGATGACTTTTAACTCGAAACATAAGTCAAAAGGATACTCAAAAAATAATCATACTAATTCCTTTGTTACTGCTATTACAGTGAAAATAATTAACAGTTAAATTAAAAACAAAAATAAACACTAACACGTTAAACAGCATTACTATTTAACTTAAAACAAATTCAATCAACTAATTGTTAAAACTTAAAAATTATTTCACTCAAGAAAAAGCAAACATAATTTTGAATTACAATACTTAATTGATTTTTAAATACATTACATAATTTGGGCTTTTCTCATTAGTGTAAAGATCTTTTCCGCCACAAAAATATTCTTTTCGTCAGGCGTTTATTTTTTCCATCTTCTGGTGGATTGTTAGCAGCGATTCTGTTATAAAATAGCTCGAAATAAAAAAGTAATTAATAAAAATATAAATTGTTACTTAAGAATAATTAAGTACCCAAATGCCAATTGGATAAAATCACTTACAACTAAATAGCGTCAAAAATACTGTTTGGCTGCACTTAAGACGGTAAGCAAGTCAAACCAGTGATTGAATACCAGCCGATAGCTAGTCAAAAGCCGACTGCATTCTTCATTGTTTTGGTACAGGTACATAAGCAGCAAGCTGCTTGGTAAGTTAAGTTGGGGTTTTCATTGTTGTCAATTTTGTAAACTATAAATTTTAAGAAAAAACAAAAAATATATTTGAAGAGAAAGAAATTGGCTGCAGTTAGAAAGTGTGCAATACATACTTTCAATTATTCAATCAATTGTTATGCTAAGCGTTCACCATTTTTTAACACCAATTGATTTCACGTTAAAGAATTGTGGATCGGTTAAGAATCAGCTTAAAAGCATACAAGTCAATTTAACTGTAATAATTATCATAAAATAACTTTACTACTTAATGTACAGACATATTTTTTAAAATCTTTGTTTAATTTTTTTATAAAAAGAATTAAACTGGTTTTTACATAAAAATGTTTTTCTTTAAAGCAAAATTTAAAATTGTTTACTTTTGTCTATCAGGGTTGCCACACTTTTTGGCAAAAAAATTCAAGGACTATTTAAGGACTTTTCAAGGATATATTTCCATTTTCAAGGACTGTATATTCGAACATGCAGCAACTAAATTTCACGATAGTTTTTAAAAATCATTTATTAAACAAATAAGAGCTCTCTAACTTTCAAATGAACTGAAATATGTGTTATAAAACAATCTTTTAGTTATTAAAATACCATTAAAATCACATACTTTGCCTTTTTGAATTATACATAAACAGTGAATCAAAAAGTGAAATAGGAACTGATTCACATTGAAAGTGCTTAAGTCAAAAAATTAAGGACTTTTCAAGGTTGATAATGATTTTCCAGCACTTTTAAGCACTTAAAAATCAAAGTTTTTCTTTCAAGCACTTTTCAAGGTTTTCAAGGACTGTGGCAACCCTGGTCTATGTTTTCGTTATAAACACTTTTTTTTCTTCTATTTTTCTTTTGAAAATGTTTAATTTCTTTTTTAACCAGCAGTATGGTGCCGCCTTGCTGGGAACCTGTTAGCTTAATGGAAAAATTTTCATAAAAATATTGGAATGGGGATTTCCCTTCAATTGATTACCTAAAACAGTGGTTGTCATTCTCAAAAAGATTCGAAGCTTAATGTAGACCTTCCAGATACACAATGTTTTACAGTCCTTCAGTTGGCATCCAGGATATGAAGGATTTCTTATGTATACCTACTCTAAAATCAGCAACATACAGCTGACCATGGGAGAAACATGGATTTATTAGACAGTACTACTATGATATAACGGCTGGCTGTTCATTGGCGACTTATAAATTTTAAGTGGGGTTGATTTACCTATTCAGTTGTTGATCTTTGTTACTCTGACGAGTTGCGGTAAAGAGCCTGATTAGTTGTGGGAAAAATTGCCAGATCAGCTACAGTTTTCAAGACGAGAATTGTGATTTTTTTCAACAAGTTAGATAGGGCACTCATCAGAATGACTCCCATCTTAACTCGCTTTTAAAATAACACAATGTTTTGTTATTGAAAGAGCACTTACTGAAAAAAAGGGAAAAAAAGAACATGTGTGAGTACAAAGCAAAAAAAAATTACAACTGATATTGTCAGATAAATGACAAAACTATGAATGTGCAAAAATACAAATATGCAACACAAATATACCTAACTGAATTTTATTGTTAGCTTTCATCAATCCTCGCACAAGAGCTACGTGACTGCAGTTGACGACGGGGGTAATCATTAAGAACCACAGTCAAGTGACGAGCCGACATCTTACACCAGCAACAAAAATCTTCAGGAAGGGGCACATGAAAAGCTTTTTTTAATAAAAAAAACCAGTCTAACTTTTAATATGAATTTCACTGCATAAAAATGTAAAATGGCGTCTTAATATAAATTATTCCTTCTGCTAACATGTTTTTTGTGTTTGTTCTGGAAGTATTCGTACATACCTTCGAGATATCTTAAGTAGATAAATCTTTATCAGTTCGTTATTCTAAATTGCGACTCCCGTCGCCAAATCTCTAGTGTAATACATCTTAATCGTAGTACACATTACAGTACAGTTAGTACACTTAATGCTCCAAAGTCTCGACGCTGCGCATGATGTCGCCATAGAAAGCCGTTGTTATGCAACAACTGCACTTGGGTGTTGACTTCCTACGTAATTGTGGTCCTAAATTATGACACCCATTGCCAATAGCACTATCTTGTAGCTAGTGATACGATAATTCAAAACTAACCTAAAAAGACAGCCGGATTGGTTCAGCAACTACAGCTGGCTTTTAGTTACTTTTAACTGGCCCCGGTTAAATCAGAGGAAAAAGAACCAGTTGAACCATGACACAGTTTTGTTTTTCAAAAACCGCGAATCCCTATGATCTGCACATTGATTGTTTTGTCATTTGACCGATGATATTATATTAAAAAACAATTCCACTTCTATAATACAACCATTAAAACAAATTTTAAATTTAACTAACTTATTTTTTTCTATTTAACAATTTAATTTTATGTTTAAAGAAACATTGATAGTTAAATAAGTTTTGTTAAGAAATTGATTAACAACTAATATCCACAAAAATTATTGAAAAAGAAACGTTAATTGATGGGAAAGCCAGAACCGCTATTTGTTTTCAGTGATAAACTTTTCGAATATGAAATCATCAGTTTATATTATTAACTCATGCACTTTTTACGCTGTTTCTGTCTGAAAAATCTATTGAAAAAATAAACTGAGATTAATTCAACCGTTTTTATTGTTAGATAGTTGAATAACGAAGTTCACTGTACTGCGAAATGCAGTACGTCGGTTCGCCCTAAGTTGGATACCGATAAGAGTTTAAAAAAAAACTATCTACAAGCATTATAAATAGTGAAATAGCAAAAGCACTTACCTGGTTTATCTTCTTTTAATCTTTTGGATGATTATTTAACATATATATTTAAAAAATAATAAAAAAAAAACACATTTTTAACAGCATAATAAACAAACAACGAATACAATGTGCGGTTACAGCTAAGGATTATTAACAGTTTTTAACTAAAATATTTAAAAATAATATTATGACTAAAACTTTCAATAGATTTGCTTTAAATATTTTTAGAGCTATTTTCAATTAAGTTTTGCAATGCAACGAACTTTTATGGCATAAGAAGCAAGCCAAGAAATACTTTTTTGCAAGAGTTTGGTTTGTTTGAGGGCACTATGTTTGTTCATTACGACACGTACATTGTTTAGAATCCGATTAAAAAATAAAACTCTTAAAAAAATTTGTCCTACCGTAATCCTCTATTATTTATTAATAAACAAGTTTGAGACGAAAGATTATTATTTTTTTTTTACTTAAAAACGTATTAAGTTTCAAAGCATTGCTATAGGGATCGGTAGCGTGATCTGTCCCAGCGAGTAAATGGTAGTATTTAAGAGGTTTTTAACGATTAAATATTTCTCAGCAATTTCCAACTATGATTGCTTGTTTTTAGTTATACCTAATAAAGAAATAAAATGTTAGGTTTCTGCGGTTAAAAAATAATAACCCTTTTCCGATTTGCACTAAAACACGTTTTATGCAAATAAAATTTTTCGGCCTCAAGCTAAAGATGTTTTGAAACTCTGAATAAATGAATAAGAATTTCTTTCTCTACAAACGTTTTATGATTAATACAAGTATTTTTGTTGCCTTTTTCGTACACCAGACTATAAAAACAATCAGAAATAGATTTTAATTTGTTATTGAAACTAGAACCAAAAACACAAATACTTTTTTGTGATAAAACAAATTATAAATAAGTTGCTAGTTTTTTAAAATTTTTATTTGGAAGATACATTTTCAATGAAAGTCAATAAAATAATCATCCAATAGCAAGACAGGATTCTCATTTTCATGGAAATGTCCTGTCACCAAATCTCATTTTGCCATTTATAAAACCAGACAGAAATGTGGACGATAGCTTGATTTTTGATGACGAAAGCAATTAGTGATATAACAATTTGATAGTTTATCAACATATATTTTACAATAACTCTGAAATATTCGTTAGACGATGAGTCCCATTACATTGTAATTTCATAGCCAAATACTACATGCCTGTTAAAGTTAAGCCTAACTTGCACATGCAATTTTCCCTTAGCCAAAATTAAAAAAAAAAAAAACCACCACGTTGTACGAAACTTGTATATGTGCATTCTTTTTTTTTTTTTATGAAACTATTAGTAATTTTTCAACGACACGAAAGAATGTTTTGTTTTTATAAATTGTATGTTAACTTATAAGCAATATATAAAATAGATATTTATGCAACTAGTGCGAAAAGTAATGCTTTTTAAAACAAGTGGATTTTATTTCACGAGCGAGGTACGAGCGAGTGAAATAAAGACACGTGTTTTAAAAAGTTTACTTTTCGCACGTGTTTCATACACTGTTTTTGATAATTGCGTGAAAAAAATCAAATATCATTGGTTCAAAAATAATTCACGTGCTAATTAGACTAAAATAGACTAAGAGATGTCAAGGAAAACAACCAATGATCTCGCAGTTCGGAGCGCGTGACGCTATAAAAAACCAATAAGCGTGTTTCAACATTTTGTCAAAGAAAGCAACCAATGAACTCGCAGTTCGAAGGGCGTGACTTAAGAAATATTCCCATCGCGAGAAAAAAAAATCATTGATTCAAAAATAATTCACGCGAATAATATTTTTAAATACAGCAGATCGATAAATCTTTGGCTTTTATGAGTATTATCAAATCGAAATTTTACTTGAAATGTTGGCATCTTATAAAAAAAGTGCGACAAAGTCTTTTTTTCACTGCTTTTGGGTGAAAAAAAGTACTTTTTTTCACTGTTTCGAAAAGTCTAGCTTTGTGCACGCGTCTGATATTGAAATTATAATGTAAAAGTCGGCTTTTTTTCACGCAATTATAAAAAAATAATTTATATTAGTTGATTTTTAATTACAAAATAAAATGCAATCATTTGTTAATTTTCATTAAATTTCAAATAGTTGTCAGCCTTTCAAAATTATCGATATAAAAGTTTTAAAAAAATCGAATTTTATTTTGTGGGAACCCAGCCCTTGATTAATGATGGTAGTCTGGGTACTATTATAGATTCGTAATTCGACGATTATTAAAAACCTTAAGAAATTAGTTTTGGTGAGGAAGCACACAAGGTAACTTAATTTTGTGTTTTGAAGGATTTGCCTCATTGTATTTAAAATGATTAGTTGGATTATTGTATTGGATAGGGATTTATAGATTTTTAAAATATTTTGTTCGTATTTCCAAACTTGGGGGAAAAATACTTCATCGACACCAAGATCTACAGATTTCAATAGGGATCATAACCCTACAGATTGTTTTTTAATAGTGTCAGAAAGGCTCCATTGATATCATTTGAGAACAGTATTCTACTGATAAAAGTTTTATGGATATCAGAGTAGGCCTATAAATATCAATCGAGATCAGTAGCCTTATGGTTAAATTTTTATGGATATCAGTACAGGCCTATTAATGTCAATTGAGATTAGTAGCCTACTAATAAGACTTTTATGGATATCAGTACAGGCCTATTATTGTCAATTAAGGTCAGTAGCCTATTGGTAGGATTTCTATGGATATCAGTACAGACATATTAATGTCAATTGAGGTCAGTAGCCTACTGGTAAGATTTCTATGGATATCAGTACAGACCTATTAATGTCAATTGAGGTCAGTAGCCTACTGATATTTTTTTTATTGATGTCAGTAGATCTTTATTGATATCAATGGGAAATATTATCAGTAGGTTACTGACATCAATAGCGTCTACTGATAACAATAAGGACATCCATAGAAATCAGTACATATCAATAAAGCTGTACTAATGTCAATAGATTTTTGTATTGATCTCTATGGATCATTTTTAGTAGGGCACTGCTCAAAATTTGGCTCTTGGTTTCACTATGATTTGTACTAGTTGTAACGGTAGTGTGGAGGAATGTTTTAACCTATTTTCGGTATTCGGTTGAGCCATTTATCATGATTGTGCACCTAAAACCTGAAAAATGGTTCAATCAAGCATACTGAAATGTTTGATGAAATGTTTTACCACATAGACGTTGCACCTACTAAAAAAAATTATTATGATGAAACCAAGCGCCATATATTTCGAATAGAGAAAAATGCGAACAAGTTTTTTTTTAAGAATAATTACACATTTTCTCAAAAACGAGGACATACTTTCTCAGAAATGAGAATATAAATTTCTAGAATAAGTACATATATTCTCAAAAACGAGAACATGCTTTCTCTAAAATGAGAAAATGAGTTTTCCAGTGCAAGAACATTCATTCTCAGAAACGAGTACATAAATTCTCTAACACGAGAATCGCATTGCCTCATTTTCGAAGAACGCATATTCTCAAATTTGAGAACACTGTATTCAGAGCCATTATGAACCTATGACATTCTCAAAAATGAGAACATTGTCCTCAAAATCGAGAACCCATTTTAACAGTGCATATGAACGATAAAACTGATAATAAATTACTAGCAGGGCCTGATCTAGAAGAACTCAGACTATAGGCACAGCAAATTTTGGGGACCCCTTTACGAAAAATGCTGTGCATGATGATTATCCGTAATGATGGTATTAATTGGCCATATTTTTCCAGCATTATATTGGCTTCCTTATACTATCGATCAAACCAATCACTTTAATACAATGTTTGAGGTCAATCTTAAACCAAAGAATTATTGGTTTAAGATTGTCTTGAAAAATTTTAGAAGGTTACAGAAATTCTTTTAATCAACAGCGTTTAGCATAATACATAAACTAACTAGTATTTAGGGGCCCTAGATCCAGACCAAACAAACCTCATGGTAGAATAGGCCTTGCTAACAAGAGATATTTCCCCCCTTCTCATTAACGTTTGTCCTCATCGAAATATAATCTCAGCAAGACTTCATCTATTTGACGCCTTCCTAACTCTCAGTTAATTTCAAACATTATCATTCCAATAATACGTCACTGGACAGCAGATCGAAATATCCCTTTAGGGAAATTACTCATAGGGATTATGCATCAAGCAAACAGTTCCGGTCAATCGGGGACTGCCCCCCGCATGCTACAGCTTGAGATTGATAGTTCGACTGAAACATGGGATGCTAATGTGTGGTAGCATATATAGTTGTACTGGTGTATGTTCGGTAAACACGATATTTTGATTATTTCCTATGTGTGTGTGTGATTCTACAAGTTATAGCTGATTCAGTAACCCCTAGCTATAATATCGCGCCTCCTTACAACGCATTCGGATAAATCGCGCCTTGTATCATGTCTCCCGATCCCCCCCCCGCTTTTTTTCAATGTACTTTCCTTAACCCTTTCAGTCCCAGTGATGCCATTTGGCATCATCACTTTCAATATTTTTTTCAAAATTTTTATGTCCCGTTATGACATCCAAACACACATCATTCGATTCTTCACACTTTGTTCTATCAGACAACATTTTACATTAATCTCAATAGAAGTCAGAACTACTATTTTTTTATTTAGAAAATAGTCAACAAGCGTTTCTCCTGATTTTTGATAAGTTCACTTCAGTTCCACATATTTAAAACACAGTTTAAACTATTTCGGTTAAAATAATTACTAATTTTTTTTTAATAATATGGTCAGATACCTTAAAATATATAACTCGAAGTGTTTTTTGGTAATATATATTTTTTTATTTTGTTGTTTTCCACAGTTAAAAATTGTTGGCACTGTTTCAAAAACCATATAAGAAATTTAAATGAATTTTTTTCTTATGGAATTCGTATATTTGACCTACAATAAGCTTATTTTGTGAATATCAGATGTTTCTGTAGTGTAGTAAATTTTTGGGACTGAAAGGGTTAAAATCAACATGATATGTGGTAAAGATAGGATAATCATCTAATATCGCTGAGATTCAGTTCATAAACTTTCGTTCTTTGATATTTTCCAAAAAGAAAGGGCTTTACAAGAAAAACCAAAGCAGCTAACTTAAAATAGATTTTTAACCAGAAAATGAGTGATGTATACACTCTTAAAACAAACACTCCCAATTTACCTCAGTCTGAGTGGATTTCACTCCTCCAGACTGGAAAATGCACTTCTCCTTTTCGAGTGGATCCTTTGTGCGTTAAACCTCCGACAGGATCACTCCAAACGAGTGATTTTAACTCAGTCTGAGAAAATATGCATGCCTTTAGGATGTCGAAAATGCACTTCTCCAACTGGAGTGGATTTCACTCTTTTGTTTTATGAGTGTAGTATTATCTGTTCAATAACATGTAATATTTATAGCAATTAATAATATAATGAGTCCTTTCTATTTTTTAGATTAGTAGTTATATTATGTAATATGACCTAGTTTTAATTTAAAAACTTTGTTGAGAGCATATATACATCAAAATATAACATTTATCAAGTAGCTCGTTATAACGCGCATTCGGATACATCGCGTTTTTTTTTCTTGTCGCCCGGGAAGCGCGATATCACGAGGGGTTGCTGTATTGTATCTGAAAAGTGTTTTGATGTCGAATAGTGGAAAAAGTTGAAAATGTTTGCAAAATAACATACCGTAATACATATTTTGGCCAGATTCCTAGTCATTCGAAAGGATTGCCATCAACGGATAAAATAATGTCATCATTTTTATTTTACTCTACTTTTTACTTTTTTATATAAATAGCTGTTGGCAAATCAACAATATCAGGAAACCCTTTATTCATTTAAAATTAAAGTTTACATCTCTCATATGAAAAAGTTTATAATGACGTCATGAAATGTAGCACAATTAAATTATAATTAATCGATAAAGTTTAAAAATAGTGTAGACCTCTTCATACCGTTTTGGAATAATTAAATTTTAAATTAAAACTTAACAAATCATAATTAAATAACCAGATGATGTTTTCCATTCAAATTTGCCGACGCGGCAGTTCAACGGTTAGGGAGCCACAAATTAGACATGTCATGAGGGAAATAGTCTCCAACTCTCCAGGGACCTGTACCCGGGAGAAACTGCGCAATGTCCACCCACTGTCTTTCGGACCCAACAGATTTAAGGGGTCTAAGGAGTCTTAAAAATGTGCAAAGAAGGAACTACAAAGTATAGTTTGATCTCTCATGTAATTTTTAAACTACTCAATATACAAGTATAATTTTTTTATATGTAATTCTACAAGATTTATTTATTATAAAACAAATTTTAAAATTTATGAAACTTTAGCCAAAACTAAAATAAATGATATTAAACATAAAGCTATTTTAACACATTGTGATTAGGCTTGCGCGGCAAATTTTGAGGTCAAAATTGAAAAAATGACAAAGAAAATGACTTTATATTGTACAAATATGTACAAACTAGGACTTATACCTAAATTCTCATCTCAATTTTGATAAGAAATTATTTTAAGAGCTTTTTTCTAAAGAAATTAATAAATTTTTTTTAAATTTTGATTTTTAATTTATTTTTAAATAATTTCTAATTAAAATTGAGCTGATAATTTAGGTATAAGTCCTAGTTTGTACATATTTGTACAATATAAAGTCATTTTCTTGGTCATTTTTTCAATTTTGACCTCAAAATTTGCCGCGCAAGCCTAATCACAATGTGTGAAAATAGCTTTATGTTTAATATCATTTATTTTAGTTTTGGCTAAAGTTTCATAAATTTTAAAATTTGTTTTATAATAAATAAATCTTGTAGAATTACATATAAAAAAATTATACTTGTATATTGAGTAGTTAAAAAATTACATGACAGATCAAACTATACTTTCTACTTCCTTCTTTGCACAATTTTAAGACTCCTTAGACCCCTTAACGAGCACGTACTCCGCATATATCGGTTGGTCTACAGTGGTACCAGGACTCGATCGCGGGACTTTTCGATCCGGAGGTGACGTTTCTAACCACAAGGCTCCCCACAGCCCCACCTATAGTTGGTTTACATGTATTTTCAGGCTTGTGGGCTTGATTAGAGACCCGCTTATAAACCTTCGTCGAGTAAGACAGACACGCCACAAAAACATGCATACGCGACAGATGCTTCCATCTACCACGCGACAACTCCACAATTTAGACATGTCCCTGAAGGGGAGGCCACCTACTGTTCTAACAGTGTCCATTTCTTGTAGGTTAACCCTTTCGCTACGAAGGATATTTGCTTCCTCGTAATATTTGATAGGAATAACATCGAATCCTAAGTTTTCGGGCGTTTTGGGGCGCTTCAGTAACGAAAGGGTTAAAGTTATTGAGTTCTTATAACAACGGTCCAAGTCATTAGTCTAGATGCTGCAGTTTACCTACCCAGGACAGCATAAGTTACTATAGCTCTGACATGACTAGATATGCACACCGACCACCCTAGGATTCATTACCAACACAGTCAATTCATGCGGGCTCTGCATATGTTATGCAAAATGCAATCAGTTGAATGACTCAATTAACCCAGTCTTGCGATGCGATGTCCGATATTTATACAGCTTCCGATGCATAGTTGAAGGTCTGTGGGGGGCATATTTGATATGAAACGGGGTTTTCTAATACGGGCGAATGCAGGAGGCCATATATTTGTTGTATCATATGGGTTGGGATGTTATTGGAGTTAATTCATGTGGGTGATATCGCACGCGGAAATGGTTTGGCAAGTAATCTATGTCGTTTGGGGTTTACTTTGCAGAGAGGGGCTCTGATTAGTGAAACAATTTACAATGATGCAGATTTTGAGACATACAGTAGAGTCCCGCTTATCCGAAAGGTACAGAAAAAAGGTACCAAAATTGAGCAGCAAAAAAAAAAAAAAAAAAAAAAATTACTGCATATTTTGAAATAAATCCAACTTTGTAAGTGCGTTTTTATTTTTTGTGTATTTATTTATGCGTATATATTTCATATTTTAGCAAAAAAATATTCCTGATATTTTGATTGAACCGATTTTCGGATAACCGGGATTCGGATAAACGGGACTCTTCTGTAATATGCCTTTGGTACTGCCGTGAGCAGGTAAACTGCAGTATCTAGACTAATGACTTGGAGTATTGTTGCAAACATTCAATAACTCTAACATTTAAGAAAGCATAGTGAAGGATTGATTGATTATTTCATTGAAAATGTGGTCGAGTTCATCGTTGTGGTTACTGCAGTTTACCTGCCCACAGTAGTTGGTTGGTTGACATATATTTTCAAGCATGTATGATTGGCCAGAGACCCGTTTGTAAACCTTCGTCAAGTAAGACCGACACAACACACATATACGTGACAGATGCTGCCATCGATCGCCACCTCCTCAATTTAGACATGTCCCTGAAGCAGAGGGAAATAGTAAAATATACAGTACCTTATAGAAAATAGTTTGGAAACCTTTAGCCAGAAAATGCTACTCAAAATGGTATCTCCTTTACGAAAAGTATACAGAAACAAATTAAAAAAAAATACGTACATTAATTTCATTAAGTAAGTTAATGCAATTGATGTTTTTATTTCGAATTTACGTTTCATGTGATTTCGGGGTACTGTGATCCATTAATGCGTCTGAATGATATTATTCAGGCATTCAATTAACCATCATTTTGAGTGACTTTGGTATAAACCGCTTGCGACCTAGCGTCCCCATTATTGGAATTTTTTTAAAACCTCCCCACAAACAATGAACACGTTATAATTTGCTCCGAAATTGACCTGGTCCGATAGAAGATGATCCAAATATCAGTTTTCAGCCTTTGATTACAGGTATCAGTCATTTATTTCTTTAAAATAATGAAGTTGTACGAGGGTCAATACGATATTAGAGTTCTTAAAAAAATTATATATTTTTTTCAACCTTTTCAAAAAGTTATTTTAGTAGTTAATTTTAAAGGCATTTTGCATTAAAACATTGTTAAAATACTATGTTACCTACAAATAAGTGATACCACTTTTTTTCTTGCATTTATATCACACAAAATATGTATTTTTAGAGTTTAAGGCGTGTCCCTAAGTAACTGTAAACATAATTTTAAAAAATTCTATGAAAAACATACTTTTTAGCATACATGGTATGGTATGGAACATATATATTCCAACATATATATTCCATTGTGTGCTTGTTCAAAGAACCGCTTATAAGCTTTCGTCAAGTGGGACAGACACAGAAAGAATTTTTACAGTCACAAAAAAAGAAATAACGCATAGACAAATAACAACATTTATTGACGGTCACAAACATCCATGCCCGACCGGGATTCGAACCCGACCCCAGCAGCTCCAAAGGCCAGCGTCCTGACGATTAAGCCACCGGGGCGGCATTTTTTAGCATATATTTGTAAAGTATGTTTAGATTAAGAATATGTGTAGGCTTTTAATCGGATCTTAAAAGGTTAAACCCCAATGAGATTTCAACACATCATTGATTCATTAATCAGTCTAAATGATATTATTCAGGCAATGAAGGAAACACTATTTTGAGTGAGTTTTGTATTAACCTCTATCAGATTCCACATTTCTCGACGTCTCGGAGACACCGTCTAATATCCAGGTTATTTATGAATTATTCCATGGGCCACTTTGCAATTAAAGTTCCTAGGCGCACGGATTTATTATGACATGTTAGGTTCTAGTTTTTTCAACAAGAGATTAGATATTCCACAAGAATAATTTCTATCCGCCATTTATCAGATTGAACATGGTATTTAACCCTGAAAATTCCACAGCAGCAATATTACTTTTTAATGACTAAGGAAGAAAAAAAAAATAGATGACCAACGTTAGATCCAGTTTCGTTCTACGAGTGTAAACTCTTAACCCTGCCATTTTTTTCTTGTATAATCTTATTCTTCAAAAGGTAGTCAGATTAGTTTTTTTTGTACTCGTTGCTATTATGACTTATAGCCGCCTTAACAACTCCGAAAAAATGACAACATTCCGAAACTTCATTACTCATTTTGTCTGCATTAAATCACGCCGGCACTAATTCCATAAATTGCGAATTTTAGTTTGACAAAAATGTAACTAAACATTTTGACATAAATACAGTTTCACCAAAACTTGCTCCGATATTAATAAAGGGCTTTAAGATCCACTGTACCAATGCTTAATGAAATGATGATTTTACAGGTGACGAAAAAAATAACGTTATTTTTTTTCAAAGATCATCAAGTGTCAATTTTAAGTAATCAAGAGCTTTCACATTACATTACATGTGTGGTAAATTTTAGAATTGAAGGTAAAATTGGCATGTTTCCGGATTTAAGTGGCAACAGAAATGCTGAGTTAAAACAATCGTTTCGTTGAAGGTTTATAAGCGAGTCTCTGACCAAGCACACACGCCTGGAAATATATGTCTACCAACCTACCAACCAACTGTAATTCGTTCTCGAGTATCAATTTGTGAATCAATATCACGTGGGAACAGATCATCCATGGAAGCAAAGATTAAAAGAAATGAAGGAATGGGATATGTAAAGAAATAGAAACAAACAAAAAAGACTTGCAACAAGAACAATAAGTTCTAAAAGAACAAAAATAGCCAACTTTCCTGTTACTTAAATACTTACTAAAATTCTTATCTTGAAAAAACTAGGTTCGTTACAGTAAGTGACATCAACAAACGTTTCTACATTAAATTTATATACATTAGAATGAATTTCACTAAACACCATCCAGCTATAATTTCAACTTCTAAAGCCAATTATTTTCATTAATTTTCTATCGCCAATAAAATAAATATTACTTATCGTTGGCATGACTATTTGCAGTTATAAATAAATATTCAATTATTCGCAGAATAAAAACCCTAAAACTACTGCAAAATTCACTTAAAAGAGGAAATGTAAATTAACAAAGTAGGTTTGTAACAGAATCTGTCACTTAACCCGCTTCCACACAACAGTTGTGTTTCACAGGTACAAAGGCGCCAAACACAGCATTAATTCTATATTAAACATTTTCCCGATAAATTCGGCTAGTTTCATTTATTTTATTTCGAAAATTAAGCAATAATTACTTAAATAGTTTGCAAAAATTTATATTTCAAAGAATAAATATGTAATATTCCTCGCTTTTAAATAGAATGAAAACATCTTATTTCAACATACATAGAATCTCGTAGAGAAATATATTTGACGTCATTTCCAACTGATCGATGTCGCAAATATAAATTTATTTTAATTTATTGTCTAAAAGAATTAAAGTTTCTCGAGCGAGTGTTGCGATGGGGCAATGGTGATTTAATTCTAATAAAAATGGCTTCCTATGCTTTTTAAATAGGCATTAAATTTTGAAGTTTTTTTAAATAATTGAAGTACTTAGAATTCGAATTCTTTTCTGAAATTTTCAATGTATTCTCATTTCGATACGCTGAATTTTTTGACGTATATCACTTGTCCGTAGTATTTGTAGTTTGCAACAGCGATTTAAATGATTCGAAATAGAATTTCAATGCTAATTCAATGGGAAATTCGTCAACAAATAGTAGATTTATGTCCGTCCGATCGTATAGACAGACGGACAAAAGGTATGAAAGTGTGGTGTCTGAGGTTATACCTTTCTAATAAAAAAGAATTTTTAAGATCGGATTGATAGAACCAATTTTGTAAGGGGGGTACGGACAGACAGACAGACAGACGGACGGACAGACGGACAGACGGACATCGACAGCATGTCAATACCTACTTTTTCATTTTTTTCAATTCTTCGAATTAAAAAGAAGAAAAGTCGGCTAAAAATCGTTGCCGTACCTTTCCACTTACTTGAGAGAATATCATTGATAAAACCGTAAGTACGATATTTTTTCCGTCACGTGTAAACGCTTCAATTGTTTTAACATCATTACTACTGTGATCATGCTTCATCGTAAGTAAGGCAAGAAAGGCCGGAAAAGTGGTTTTGGAAATGATGCAAACATTGCCACCGAACAATATCTCAAATAAACAAACTTTAAGCTTCGAAAGAGGAAGAAAACGAACTAGTACACGAATGAACCAGTTTCACGCCTTGAATGGCATCATTCGCACAGGAATGAAAATAAAGTACCAATTGGTTAATCAATGTAATAAGTGGAGCTTACCGGATCAAACTACACTGTTAAACATTTTGGGTTTGCTTTCAACAAAATAGTGGTTCCTAGTAGCAGCAACGTCACCTTATTTTTGGCATTGGGTTGAACCATTTCTCAGGTTTCTGTCTCCAAAACTTGAAAAATGGTTCGACTGAATACCGGAAATATGGTGAAATATTTCACCACACAGCCCTTGCAGCTACTAGGAACCATTATTATGGTGAAAGCAAGCGCAGAATTTTTAACAGTGTACTGACCATTAAACCACCAATAAGTTCCAGGAATAAAAGTAAGAAGGATATTTGTCAAGTGAAACCCTCATTTTAAATTTTCGATCTCCATTGCAAGATAAATTTTAACACGTAACAAAATTGGTACAAAGAGTAACTTAAAAGCTTTTCAAACCAACGCTCAATTATTTTATAAGCTTCCTTACAAATGATCCCAGCCTGCGATAGGTAAAAAAATACATACCCAACCTAAATTGTAATTTACAGCGTAGACGATGAATATCTATGGAATTAAAAAGAAAGAAACTAGTTATTGCAGCATTTAAACAGAACATCTGCTCTCTTCCAGAGAATATCACTTACGTATGCTAACTCACACTTAAATCACCATCTAAACAGGTTGGTGAGATTTTGCTGGATGGCTTTAGTTGGTTGAAAGCGTCATCGTACATGAGCTACCGGTTTGGTGAAGTTCCAGAAGCCTTTTAGTTTTCTCTTTTTCATATGGTTCTCTTTCGCAAATCAAGTTTGGAAGATTAGAGGACATAAAGCAGAGTTTTACTTTTGTGCAACGTCATCGTTTTTGTGAAATGCTCGAAAACGGAACGGGATTGAACGGTTATGCAACGGAAATCGGAGGGAATGCACTAGAAAAGATAGTGAAAATTTTTTCCTAATTTTATGGCGTGACTGAAAATATGAAAAAAGAAAAGCCAATATTTCCCTCCTAATGCAAAGATGAACTCCAGAGGTTGCTGTTTCCAAATCGACGAAAATACTTTATCTGTGAGCTAGACTGTTGTGGTCTCTTTGGATCGAAAAAGAAAACGTCTGATAAGTAAATGTTATTCGGAGACTAAGAATAACATATGAAGTTGTCTCCTTGTTATCGAAGATATATTTCATCATATTAGACCTTAGATCTGCTACTTCTTTCAACAATAATTTTAGACGTTATTAAATAATTTTCGGCGTTAAGTAAAGAAATTGTACATGGTTTTCATAAGTTTCTACCTCAATTTTATACCGTATATTATGTTTCCATAGTTTTTTTTGAATATATATTGACTTTACCGAGCAGTTAGTTTACGACAACTGACGTTTCGTCTTTATGCTTAGCATCTTTGCAGTACTATTTACTGTCAAAAAGGGTCACCCATTGCCAAAAAAACCTGTTACCATAAAAATACCATGTTAAAACAGCCTGATGTGCCTATTGCTGGATTTTAAGAGCAGCCATATGACACTGACTTGAACCGACTTCAATCGGTCACAAGCTCAACATAACATGACTTGGAACCCAAAAAGCCGACTGAAGCAACAGTTGCCCACAATTCTGAAATGAACAAATGTCTGTCTTCTTTAAATATCGAAATATGTACAATTTTAAAATTTGAGATTACGGGAGGTAAAAGTTGCCATATACACTTTCCATCTTTCAACCAAAAAATATATTATAGATGTGTTGCTAAGAGATTCTATGGCAATTAACAAAACATCCTGATGTGCCGATTCCTGGACAGCCAAGTCGTACGATACCGACATGAACCCACTTCAATCGGTCGCGAGTCCAACAAAATATCACCTGGATCCCAAAAAGCTGGCTAGAGTAACATTTCAACACAAATCCTTACTCTGAAAAAAAGCGCCTTTCTGTCTTCTTTAAATATCGAAAGATGTATAATTCAAAGATTTGAAATTTCCGAAGTAAATGTTGTCATTTAGGCGTTCCAGCTTTTAAGTAAAAATACTATATTAGAATGTGTTGGTTAAGAGATTCTATGACACGTAATAAAAAAGCCTAATGTGCCTATTCTTGGATTGCCAAGTCGTACGATACCGACATGAACCCACTTCAATCGGTCACGAGTCCAACAAAATATCACCTGGATCCCAAAAAGCCGGCTGGAGTAACAGTTCAACACAAATCCTTACTCTGGAAAAAAAATGGCATCGTCTGTCTACTTTAAATATCGAAAGATGTATAATTGAAAGATTTGAAAGTTCCAGAAGTAAATATTGTCATTTAGTCGTTCCATCTTTTATACAAGAAACTATATTAGAATGTGTTGTTAAGAGATTCTATGACACGTAATAAAAAATCCTGATGTGCCTATTCTTGGATTGCCAAGTCGCATCATACCGACATGAACACCACTTCAATCGGTCACGAGTCCAACAAAATATCACCTGGATCCCAAAAAGCCGGCTGGAGTAACAGTTCAACACAAATCCTGACTCTGAAAAAAAAAATGGTATCGTCTGTCTACTTTAAATATCGAAAGATGTATAATTGAAAGATTTGAAATTTCCAGAAGTAAATATTGTCATTTAGTCGTTCCATCTTTTATACAAGAAACTATATTAGAATGTGTTGTTAAGAGATTCTAAGACACGTATAATAAAAAAGCCTAATGTGCCTATTCTTGGATTGCCAAGTCGAAATCATACCGACATGAACCCACTTCAATCGGTCACGAGTCCAACAACATATCACCTGGATCCCAAAAAGCCGGCTGGAGTAACAGTTCAACACAAATCCTTACTCTGGAAAAAAAAATTGGTATCGTCTGTCTCTGTCTTCTTACATCGTCACTGTACGATATCCGTTTTATTTGGGGCAGGAGGATGCCGAAGTTCGATGACAGCACCAGAAGTTTTTGTGACTTTTTTGGAGGAAAAAAAACTTTGTTGCAAGAAAAGGGTTGCAGAAATAACCATTTTTCCGCTGAAAAGGGGTTAGGAGGAGGAAAGGGATGTCGCGGCTTCCCCACCTGGGATATTCTGGAGAGGGTTCGACAACCGGGGGGTCTTCAGGGGGCTGAAAAAAGGGTTTCCCGGGATATTTTACCAGTTTTGGAGTAAATTTCGATAGTTGCGGGGTGCTTGGATTATGTTCATGTGGAAGCCGTGGAGATGTTTTGAGTTGGATTTGCTGATGCATATAAAGGTAAGAATTTTTAATTTTAAAATGTTTGCATGTTTTGTATTTTTGACGTCAAATGGGGAAGTATGAACCTCAAGGTAACTTTCGGCCACGCATAAAACCCAAAAAAATTTCTATTTGACAATTTTTTTAAAGTCAAGTTGTAGTTAGTCACCAATTTGAAATTTGTATATAATAAATTTGTGTAAGAATTGTCATTGAAGAAATTATTATAGAGGAAAGTTTGAACCAAAGTTATACCCTTAAGGTAAAAAAATTAAACCATTTGATGGCACTTTGTTTAAAAAAGATAAAAAGAGAATTTATTAACAGTATTACACAGTTTCGAGGAATTATCAACAATAGTTTTTTTAAGCTTGTAAAATGCAAACTACAAATCAGGAAAAAAGTGACAATTTAAGTGATCAGATCACACCTTGAGCTATGGAATTTCATTTGAAAAATATCAATGGAGCAATTTAATAATTAAGTAGCGGAATAATGGAATAAGTACATTAGTAATTGGCACTCCAATGATGTGCTTAGAAAAATTGTCCAAATTATGTACTGAGAGAATTAGCTACTTCCCACCAAGAAGAAAGATTGATTGACTATTAATCATTTCTACCATTGCTCCATGACTCTTAATACCGAATATAACTAGTTTTGTTTTAAACTTTTAAATTTCAGTTTATTTAAAATTTAAAATAGTTACTTAAGTAAAGAAAACATCTTTTATCTATTGGAAATTTTTTTAAATGGTTATAAAATACTATAAAAATGGTTGTCTCACTTGTCCCCAGAAAGTGAGATACTATGAAAATACAAGCTATGAAATTCTACTATGAAAATATAAGCTCACAAAATTAGTAACTGAAAACAGTTAAATTATTTTCTGTCGTCATTTATTTTTCAATTACTTTTGCTGGTTTTCTCATATGTTGAATTATTTTCTGTATGATTTATTTGTTTCAAAAGTTAATTATGATTTTATTCTTTTCCTTGTTTTTCTATGCATTTTACTATGGATTTTACTATTTATTTTCTTATCATTTTACTTTTACCTAATGATTTTACTATGATTTTGTTTTTGTGAACTACTGTTTTCATGTTTGCTTATTTTTGTTTCGATTTTATTTAAACCAAAACGCTATTCATCATTATATAATTTTTACTTTAGATTTATAGTAAATTTTTCTATCAAAAGGAACTTTATTTTGCACAATGTATCAGGATAATCTTTCTTAACTAAGCTTTTGAAATTAATCTTATGAAAATAAATAAAATATTACATTTTATATTTGTAAGTCAGAGTTTATATTATGGAAATTTTCGATCAAATACACATTTATATTTGAGTATTTAGTAGTATAACTTTACCTGAACTTAGCCTTCTCAAACCTCCAATATTTACGTAATATCCCAACTGCAATAGGGAAAAGTTATTTAATAATAAATACATCATTAGACGTAGGTTGTCTAAATCAACAAATTCATTAATTTATGCATAAAAATGATGCTTTTATTTGTAATACTCAATAGAACATTTGATGTTGTGTCCCCCCCCCCCCCCTCAATCAATATTTCTCCCCTACAAACAGCTAAAAATCCCCATTAAAATCCCTATATCTACGAGACTTTTCCCCCTACATATTACTTCTCTAAAATCAATATTTGTCCTGCTTCGATTGAAACGAGCACAATTAAGTTGATTACTCATCCCAGCAAACATCTTTTGTGGTAATTGCCATCGGTTAATTAAGAGTTGTTAAATCAATTTTTATTGTAAATTGAACGATTTCTGATACGTTAAGAGTATAGAGAGAGTCATTTAAATAATCGCAGCACATATTTGAATCTTGGTTATGGACGTGGAGAAATTTGTTTATTTTTATTGAAACGCTGTCAGCGGTTTTTTTCTTTGGTTTCTACTGGTACATTTTTTTTGTTTTTATAGATGATGAGATTAAACCTGATATATATAACATTTGGTCCATTTAAAAAAAAAAGGGGGGGGGGGGGGGGGGGAGTTTTTGTGCATTGAAGCCCATAGACTAGTTATGATTGCACATTACAAGTATACCCTCTTTTAGCTTTTCACGTAGGCATTTAAGGGAATTGTTTATTTAGGGTAATATGTATTTTACTTCTCACATATAAAACACCCGTAACAGAAAATATAAGCATTATATTGGAAGTGAAAGTGTACTGTTGTTTTTTACTCTGAAAAAATGGTCTACACAGGATGATAATAATAAACATAAACATTTTTAAAATTCAATTTTAATTCGAATAAGTTATTCTTTATTTTAAAAACAACAGCAAGCACATTACACTGTTAAAAAAAACCTGAAATTTCAGGAGAGTAAATTACTGATTTTAGCGGAACTTTCCGGTAACTACTGAAAACGGGTTTGTTTCTTCTGAAAACGGTTTTTCTTCTTCTAAAAACGGGAAATGTCCGTAAACCGAACCGAAAATGTCCGTAAAGAGCGGAAACGGAATTTTCCCGTTTTCAGACGCGAAGTGTTACAAACAATGGCGGCTTATTGAAGTTTAGGCCTAAACATAAAAATCCATAGCACGTATACAAGCAACTCGAATTTTAAATTTTGCCTTTCAGAACATAAATTGCATGTTTTTAATAGCAAAACTGATTGTCTTTATTAGAATATGTAAGTATTGTAAAGATAGAACAAAATTATAACTATTGTTTACTATTGCAGCTGCTTTTCAGTCCAATTTACACTACGTTCTTGAATTGAGCTTTAGCGCAGTCAAAGAATGCTTTGTTTTCGCAAACTTCTATCAAACAGTTTGATAAAAATCGTATAATAAAAATGCAAGCAATATGTAAAGCAAACAGTTCTTGCTGAAAATACGATTAGAACACATTAAATAATTAAAAATAGTTTTTTAAAGCAACTTTAAATATTTGTAAATCGTTTGGAAAAACTTTTGAAGATTGCATGGTACTGCTCAGCTCCTCTTTTATGCAAAAAGGATAATTCTTTTTTTCGTTTTCTCTCGATGATTTCGACAGAATCAGCATGTGATAGAATATGGATTAAAAGACATATTAAAAATTGTAAAAAGTTGTGAGATAATGTTTCGAGCCAACTTAAAGAGGATGATTTTAAAACATACATTTTGTTACGACTTTTTACCGGCAGCTGAAATCGGATTTAGAATTTGTTGTACAGAACTATTATGACTACAGATGATGTCTAACTGAAGAAAAGAAAATAAACATGTTCGAAGTTATACTGCAGTGAAAAGCCGGGTGTCAAGCATCTGCTCATTACTTTCGTTTTCTACAAAAGGAAACCGTGGT
>CM043119.1:68113354-68243891 GCA_023701765.1 Hylyphantes graminicola
ATGACTGTCACCATGGCGGGATTTATTGGCGGGAAATATGTTTTATTCGGGTAGATGGACGACTTGCGATAATTTCTTTGTGGTCTGGTTTAGATGGGAAGATTTAATTAGAGGAAATAATTCAAATTGGGAGCTGAATTTTGATGCTAGGGAAGTTGGGCCTCGGCTAAATCCTCTGGTAGGCGAATGCCCAAAATTCCCCAAAATTCTAAAATTTTTACTATTACTTAAATCTTTTCCAAATTTGGCCTAGTGATTTCAAATATAATGAATAACACTATTTAGGCATTTTTTTAAAAATTTAAATATAATTTACTTATTTTAAACGGTGTTTTTCTACTAAAAAAAGGGGTTTACGCGCGCTAACAAGTCTACCACATTGAATTTTCATCCTATAAACATTAATTATGTGCTAAATTCTTCGTTTTGAACTGATGCATGCAATGACCCTCTAAGAGTTACAAACAAATTACAAGAAAAGAAGTTATTAAGAAAAATTTTATAAATTAGCAAAAAAAAAGGGTTTTTTTTTTCGATAAACTTACACTTGGACATTTTTTTAAAAAAAAAACTTGTATGTTTACACCAGATATCAGAGGTTCATGGCACAGATATATATTGAAATAGCATCTGTAAAAAATTTCAGGTAAATTAATATAAATCTTTTTATGCTAGAAGTGTTGGCGCAAACCCCTTTTTTCAGTTGAAAAACACCGTTTAAAATAAATAAATTGTACTTAAATAAAAAAAAATTGCCCAAAAAGCATTGTTCATTATATTTGAAATCACTATGCCAAATTTGGAAAAGATTAAAGTAATAGTAAAAATTTTAGAATTTTGAGTATTCGCCTAATTTAACCGTTATGAAAATGTCCTAAGTGTAAAGCTGTTTCCTTTGCAATGGAAGAATGTAAAAATAACCTTTTTATGAGGGACTGTCAGTCCCATAAAGCCAATGCAATTTTTTGAATTCACAACTTTGGCCAAAGGATTGTTTTGCCACGTTATCCCATTTTCACCAGGTATTAAATAGAAATGAAAATAACATCCGGTTATTTAATTAATAAGGGATAAAATTTTAAAATGCCATCTGCTGTACATTTTTGACATTTTAAAACTTAAAAAATAAATATTTAAATAACTGGATAACATTTTCGGTTCAAATTTGTTTCATTTCGATGCTTTGTGAATTATTATACCTGAGGAAAAAGGACAAAGCAATACTTCTGAGGTAAGTTGTGATTCCAAAACTAACGCATAATCTCAATATGGGACAGACAGTTTCTCTTAAGATACGCCAGTTAAGTTATAACTGTCAGTACGTTAACCATACAGTTTTGAAAAAAATTAAACTAGTTTATACACTCTTAAAACAAACACTCCTAATTAACCCAGTCTGAGCGGATGTCACTCCTCCAGACTGGAAAGTGCACTTCTCCTTTTGGAGTGGATCCTTTGTGTGTTAAACCTCTGACAGGATCACTCCAAACGAGTGATTTTAACTCAGTCTGAGTAAATATGCATGCCTTTACGGTATCGAAAATGCACTTCTCCAACTGGAGTGGATTTCACTCTTTTGTTTTAAGAGTGTAAGGAACTGAATTACAAAATACAAAACAATTTAAACGATTTCACGTCCTAAAAGTAAATGCGAAAGCTAGATAATTCCAGGATTCCGGTGCAATCTAGCACAAAACCTTTTTACTGCGTAAGATGGATGATTACATGGATCTACACTCTTAAAACGAACGAGCAATTTTCACTCAATCTGTTTAATTTTTACTCCTCCAGTTTGGAAAATGCACTTCTCCTTTTGGAGTGGATCCTTTGTGTGTTAAACCTCAGACAGGATCCCTCCAAACGAGTGATTTTAACTCAGTCTGAGTTAATATTCACTCCTTTCCAGTGTCGAAAATGCACTTCTCCAACTGGAGTGGATTACACTCTTTTGTTTTAAGAGTGTAACGTAAAAAAAGAAAAAGAAATCGTCAACGTTGGCTCAAGGGTAAAAAGAGAATAATGTACGTCATGAAAATATAGAATAAACTTCTGAAAATTTGTGACTTTTGTATTTTTTTTTTTGCTTAAGAATTTTAGTATTATTGGGGAAACTTTTAAATTGTTTCACCAAAAATGTCCGACGAATAATACACCGTGTAAGGGAGTGCACGTTAAATATCCTTCGAAGTCCTAACGCTGCGTACGATGTCGCCCTTAACGGTTGTATTGGATGCCTGTCGGCTCGTCTCTTGACTGCGGATCTAAAATACGACGCCCGTCGCCAATATCCATCGTGTTGCTTTAATGCGACGATAATTCAAACCTAACCTAACCTAATCAAATTGTTTCATTAACTTTTAGTCTCAGTGATAAGCTGAGTCCTTGACAAAGAACGATGTCCATAAATTACTATTTTTCTCATAAACAACAAACCTTAACAAAAAATAATACCAGATGTTAAAAAATCCAGATAAAAATCTATTTCGAAATTTCCTTTGTTCTTATAAATACGGTTTTATGATCAATTGTTTATCCATATCTATAATTTATTCTAAATGTCGAAACAATAAGATAGCATCGGAAATTACTGATAATTATCATCATAAAACATATTTTTATTAAGATTAGGATCCTAAGGAATCGCTATAGAAAACACTTAAGGGTCTTTGAAATGAAAAATATCAATCATCATTAAGTATTTTGTTTCAAGCTTAGGGTCGACTGTCATGTGTCCTTCAATAATTGTCGTCACTTTAAATGACAAAAATAATAGTTTGACTCAAACTTGAATTGTCGTTAATGTTACGCGGATGAAAGTATTCGTTGTAGCGTATCAAACCCAATTATAAGACAATTTACTAATGAAATATCTTTGAGGAAATTCTTTTGATCTGAGGAGTCGTGCAACTAACGTGGCGGTTAATGGAATGTTTTTTTTGTTCGAGGTGAATTGTGGGCTCTTTATCTTATATTCCTTTACAGATCTACAGGCGAAATTTCCTCTATAGTTACACCTTTTATTCTAATTTGAAAGTTGTCGTTATATTTTCTCAGCTTACATGACTAAAAACTGTGAAATTTAAATACTACTTGAAAAAATGGGGGTATTGATAGGTTGTAATTTAAAAATAAATACATTTACGACCTAATCTTGGTCGGCGCACGTTTTTATACACTATTAAAACTGGAGTTGAAAAATAGGAACCATTTTTTTGCCATTTGGCACCCCAAGGCTTCGAATCGCACTGGGTCGATGAATCTTGGGCATGTGGATAACTTAGGGGGTGCCACTCTGGCACTTCAAGGGGTTACCACCATTTTCCCCTGCACCTTCAGTTTTAGCAGAGTAAGAGGCTAGCTGGAATTCGTGAACAGAAAAATTTTAGAAAAAATTGCTATATTCTGACTATAATATAGTTCACCTTTACCGAGTAGAATATTAAAAAAAAGTAGTTGTAAAAGTATTTTTAAAAACATAGAAATTGTGGGACGTTTTATTTAAGTTTCAATATAAGCATGAAAATGTACTCAACGTTAAAAAAATCACAAAGCTATCACAACAAAATGAAAATTCGAAGATTTTTTTTTAGGAACATATGGACGTGTCGCTTCAGAAACAAGTCATCAGTTGGCTTCCCCCAAATTGCTGATTTCCAACATAAAACAAAATTTACCCTATTCTAATTTGTTGAACTAAAAAAAAAATCTAAATTAACCTACATATGTATTTACTAACACATTCAATTTATATTGCAAAAAATCATGATCCCCTCTTAAAAAAAGTCAAGAATTCCTAGATTTGATAATTGAAATATTAACGTTCAGTTAAAAATAAAATTCTCAAATTTTAGATTTATAAAAGAAACCTAATCAAATAAGCGAGCAAAAAATGCTTTTAATTAATTAATTTCTTATTATTTTGTTTTGTAATTTATCATCTTGTATAAGTAAGTACAGGTAGCGAACCCTTTGGCTAGCTTTTTGCTATTTTGATTTTGTTATTTAGCTTCAAAGTTAAATCAGTAAATTTCTTTAGGATAATTAGAAATGTTTTAAAAATTCTCTGATTTATTTATTTTCTATATGTTTAATTTGTAATTGAGCTTGATATTCCTTTACTAAACCAAAATTTAATTCTTTTACGTGAATCAGTCTTTAGAAGGTCTTTTAGAAAGAAAGATTTTTTTTTTTTAAATCAACTCCATTAGTAGAATTAAAATAGTAGGTGCAGGTGACGGTGTAATATACGTGTGTATTCAGAGAGTTTTGGCGTAGAGTAGTTTTGGCAATATTTATGTTTGTAAAAAAGTTTTTTATTTATTTTTTTTAATTTTTTTGAAACCATATTCAAGTACGTTTTTGACGGAACCTTAGTAAAAACGCATGAAACGTACTAAGCGAGAAGACTTAAAATTGTAGTAGTAATAAGTAAATATATGGGACTTAGTTAAAATAAAAAGTTTGAATCGGGGTAAACATATGATATTTTTTAATTCGAAAGAATTAAAACAATGAAAAAGTCGGTATTGACATGCTGTTGATGTCTGTCTTCCGTACACTCTTTAAAAAATGAATGCTCAAAAACGACGAAATTTTCCTTAATTTTGACGATTGTGTTTTCGTTTCCTCAAAGTGAGGAAATTTGAATCGTCATTTTTATGAGGATTTGAATGTCGTCTAATCTAAAGAAATATTTTGCCATTTTTGAGCATGTGAGTACAACAATGAGATTCAGTTTCCTCAAAATCAAGATACAGAATTGTCAAATCACGATCGTAAAAGTGATTATTCGCGTTTAATCAAAAGTCACGTGATAGTTTGGCGAAACGATCCCCAAAATAAACGAAATGAGGATTGAGGATTCACGAATCGTTAAAAATGAAAGTGTTATTTCTGGGAGTGTAGTCCCTTCCAAAATCGGTCTATTCATCAGAGATTAATTTTTTTTCTGTTAGAAAGGTGCGACCTCAGAGACACGATTTTCATACTTTTTGTCAGCCTGTCTGCACGTCCGGATGGATAAAAATTTACTAATCTGTCAGCAGGGCCTGCTCTAGGAAATCTAAGACTATAGGCACAACCTATTTTGGGGGCCCCTTTACGGAAAATATCATGCATGATTACATGATTTCCAATAATAATGGTACTATATGACCCATGTATAAAATTTTTGCTACAATTTTTTAGGCTTCCTTACAAACATTGATCAAAACAATAACGTTAGGTCAATTACTCACTTAAAATTGAGCAAAAAACAAAGTGGAGTATCTGAATTTTTTTTAGTTTACTAATATTTTGGGGATTTACAGCATTTAGCATAATAGAAACTGAAATTTAGGGGCCCCTAAAATTTGGGGGCCCTAGGCCCGGGCCTAACAGGCCTTATGGAAGAGCAGGCCCTGTCTGTCAGCGAATTTCCCATTGAATTAGCATGGAAGTTCAATTTTGACTATAATTTAAATTGCAGTTGCCAAATCAACAATGGCAAGAAACTTTATTTATTTGAAATATTTGTAACCAAATAATTTTTCCATGCATCAGATTGGAATGACGTTATAAAATGTAGAACAATCCGATTCTTTGACTGTTCATTAATTGCTTACTTAAAAAGGCGGCAAGGCCTATTTTTTGCATACAATTCTGCTTAGTTTTAAATAACATTTGTTATTTTTTAAATGCAGATTGGAGTAGTTTCACTTTTTTGTTATTAATAAATATTTGATTATTCATCGGACTACAAATAAATCGAGAAGACGAAAAATAAATTAAGTTTCAGTGCTCGGAATAATATTAAGGAAAATAGATGATTTTGGCCTTTCGAAGTTCAAACTGAAGGATAAACAATATAATTAAAAATGTTGGCATACCTTGATTTGAAAGGAAGATTAAACAAATTGAAACCGTCAATGCACCGCAATTGTTCCGAGCTAAAATAAAGTTTACTGGAATGTAGTAAATCTTTTAGTTCTTTTTTATACCTTAAACTAGTTTTAAAAAATAAGTATAAGTCGCAATGGAAAAGTATGCAAATATGAAACGATTTTTGTTTTCTCTTAGATCCATTTCAATCACACTTTTTCCCAATATTAAAGCTACTCTCATTTCATATCAAACAAAATGAAGCGATAATAGCGCTGCACAGTTTTCTATATCACGAGCATTATTATTGACGTCTTTTTTTTTTGAGTTCTTAGAAAAAGAAATGGTTCTTAAAAAAATCTTTTTGACCTTTAGCCGAAAGAGTAGGTGCGATACTTCTATTTATTAAATACGATATTTCTGTTTATCTTACTAGGCATAATATTACATCTTTTTGCATATGAAACTGAGAACAAGAAAGAAAAAATCAGAATCAGCGAAATAATAAAAACCCGAATTTATTTTCTCTCTTCAACCAATCGCACACCCCCAACAACCCTTTACCTCCAACACAAAAACAGGGCGTGGCCCGTCTTTGCAGACGATTGGTCGACCGCGCAAAACTATTGTCACAAATTCCTATTATTCCGAAGGGTTTTTCACACATCGTGGGTCCTGTCAATCATCCGTGAGTGGGCGGAGTTTGGACGCGGGGGCGGTTTTTTGTAGCCAGTAAAAACCCTTGTTGTCGGTGCGTCGTCATGGAAACGAGGAGTTCGGAGGGGAAGCCCGTTGTACAAGAACTTTGAATATTTTTTTATTTGTTGTTTTTTTAGAAGGGAATTAAGCTAGAAGGATAGTGTTTTCCGGAAAAGAATCAAAATACATATTTCTATTGGAAACCCTACTATTTTTTCGAATTTATTTTTTTAAAGCAGAAAAAAAGGCTAAAGCCTGATTTTAAACTTTCAGTCCCATATTGAGCAGGTTTAACTTCTTAAGACCCGAGTAAAATCCTACACGTATATTCTTAATCTAAACATATTTTTTATACAAATATATGATAAAAGTATGTTTTTCAAAGAAATTTTTAAAAAATTATATTCAATTGTTATTAGGGACATGCTTTAAACTCTAAAAATACACATTTTTTGTGCTATACATGCAACAAAAAAGGAAGTATCGCTTCTTTGTAGCTAACAGATTATTTTATCATTGTTTTAAATGCAAAATGCCTTTAAAATTAACTACTAAAAGAACTTTTTGAAAAGTTTAAAAAAAAAAAGTTAAAATATATAACTTTTTTAGGAACTCTAATATCGTATTGACCCTCGTTCAACTTCATTTTTATAGAAATAAAAGACTAATACATTGTAATTAAAGGCTGAAAAATGAATTTTAAATCAACTTCTATCGGACCAGGACAATTTCGGAACTATTTAACTTGTTAGTTGTTTGTGGGGAGGCTTTAAAAAAATTCCCCAATTGGAGACGCCAGGTCGCAAGAGGTTATACAAAAAGTTTTTCCAAAGTGCTCTTGGTACTTTTCCGCGTAACCGGGGTGTGCCAATAGCAGATTATCGAACGAGCAAACGCATTCCATCATCCTAATGGAAAAGATGTTTGATGACGTAAAGGGGTGACCCCCCCCCCCCTCCCTCCCAAGTGTCTTTTATCTTTTATGGGCTCCAGCCCTCTCCAAATTGAACAAGTTTTGTATTTCTTTTATTAAAAAATATTTTTAAATGAGCTGGGGGTTAGAATATATATATTTTTTAATTATCTGTCCAACTCTATTTCTGAGATTTCTTCATAATACTAATTAAATCTTCTTTAAATGAATACGAGCGCTTTGAGATTTCTTTCTTTTTTTAAATTTGAAATAAGATTTTTTTAAAAGCTTAAGGGATATAAGGGTTAGTTTGGTGGGCTGTGATCATAGAATGAAGAAATATCTGGATTAAAAGTTAACATTTATTTTAATGAGTTCCTTATATTCCTTATTTCGGAAATTTTCCAATTAAAATTTGTATGACATATATCACAAGAATTAGAATTTGGATATAATTTGAATTTTAGGGTAAAACTTATTTTTAATTCCAATATTATTTTCTTGAGATTAGAAAAGACAAAAACACAGTTTGATTATATTTTGATTTATTATTTAGAGTTGACTTAATGTTTATTAAAAAAAGATACCCAAATTCTCAACTCTTTAATTAAAAACTCTTAAATTTAGGCAAAACTTCAATACAATTTAACACTAAAATTTCAAAAATAGTTTCGTATGAAAGGCAACAGTTTGTACAACTATTTGATGTTTATCTTTAGGAAAAACATAAGGGGTCTATCAGTTAGTGACCATTTCCAAATTGTTTTAAGTGTTTAAATATTAAGGAATAAAAGAAAACAATTGAGAAATATGACAATATTAGAAACTCCTTTTAATCTGGAGCCATTTCTACATATTTATTAAAAAGAAATATCTTTGAGATTTATTTATGGTAGTTCATTGTTTATACAATTACTTTCATATAATTTTAAGACCCAAAAGGAAAAATCCAAATGAAAAAAGTAGGAAAATGTGTAAGAAAAGAAAACCTCATTTTTTAAAATTTCGCTTTTTCAGCATTTCAGGAAATAACCTTTTGCTAATTTTATATAAATAACCAAGTACTTCTTTTGTAAAAATCTGTTAGAATGCGCCATAGATTATATTGCTATACGTTGGCTACATTTTGCTTCTCTGAGTAAAAATAAGTAAGCGCACTCAAAATAAAATTTACCCCAATTAGTGTTGCCATAATTTTGATTTTAATAGTTAAAAATAGAAGTCTTAACCCATTAGCGACTTTCGTTTATACCATTAACCCCTTCATTTCTGGAATAATAATTTTAAGTTTTCAAATTCGTTTTTCGTGAAACTTAATTTTTCCCATATATAAGTTTTTCACTAATATGTTCTTTATTTGTCTTATATCTTTTTATTTAGAAAACAATGAAGTAGAAAGCTAAATTACTAGCGGCAAATTTTCTGGCCAAGCATCGTGAATGAGTTTAAAAATGCGTGTAAAGTATAAATTTGCAAAATTTATCTTGTTTTAAAATCAAAAAAAGTTAAAGGACATATTAAAACAAAGGACATATTTAAAAAATTATTATGAATATTTAAATATTTTAGGATAAATTTAATTGCAATGAGTATATAATCATCAGTAGATAATAGCTTTTTTGCGATTATTTCTTAATAAAATACAGAGTCTTCCATCATTATATTCTTTTTAATAAATATCTTCAGAACTTAACTTAAGTTTTATTTTAAGCTACATTTCCTTATGATATTAGAAATAACACTTTTGTTTTAGTTTTTTGGTTCTTAAATGTTTTTATGTGAGTGTTTCCAGCCGTCTCTAAAACTAGCATTATTAATTTGGTTCAGATATCATTCCTCATCGTGTACATCTACCGGTGAAACAGTAAACTTTTTAATATTCTATTTGTTTAAATTTCTCATCATAATTTTAAGAGATACTGTATTCAAAGATGGATTACACTCTTCCTTCTTCCAAGTTTCCCATAATTATATTCTTTCGCGTTTGAAGACCTGTTATTAAAGCAGGTTTCTTATAATACGATGTACACTCTTAAAACAAACACTCCTAATTTAACTCAGTCTGAGTGGATTTCAGTCCTCCAGACTGGAAAATGCACTTCTCCTTTTGGAGTGGATCCTTTGTGTGTTAAACCTCCGACAGGATCACTCCAAACGGGTGACTTTAACTCAGTCTGAGTAAATATGCATGCCTTTAGGGTGTCGAAAATGCACTTCTCCAACTGGAGTGTATTTCACTCTTTTGTTTTAAGAGTGTATAATACGATGTAGGAAAATTTTTCTTCCAATCCAGAACCCTTTTTTTATTTCGATTTAATATTTACTCTTTTTGCTCTTCTTTATCTTATTTCAAAATGTTGCGATGATTTATAAACGGAAATCGACTGAACCAACCTCGTAGGGAAACGAGTAAAGCTTTTACGTAATGAAAAATCCATGTTTTTCTTCGATTGTATGGTATTTACACTGCTCAACACAATTAGGGGAGCACTTTGCGTACTTTTGTTTACCCGTCCAGTTTCAACTTTGTATTTTATATTATAAAATCTAAAATTTGTGAAATAGATTCCTAATGCATCCATATAGAAATGGTAAGAAACAGGGAAACGAATTTTATATTTTTAACTAAAATTTAAGGGGCAAAAAATTTGAATCATAACTTTTAAATAAATGATAACAATAATTTTTTCAAAATTTTAATGGTAAAAAAAAAGGTATAATCAAATTTTAGACTTCTAAGAATGCAAGCGTGAAGAATTTAGGGTCAATATATTTAATAAAAGGTTTTGGGAGTGAATTTTATTTTACCATATTTTTCATATTTTCATTCAATTAAAACAAACAATATTTAATTCTTCAAAAGACTTGATTCGTCCATCTAACGATAAATAAGTACGAGTTCAACTTGGTGAGAGAAAAAATCGGTAGCTGATGATACCAAATGGAATCATTGGGGGCGAAATGGTTTAAACCATGCATTCCCCTAATTGTTTTGAGCAGTGTATATTTTCGAGTTACATCAAACCTATACATTCTTCAACGAATATCTTTAAATTTGCGCATAATACATGGGGAGATTCACGAAGAAAACAATGCTAATTCTTGGCACAAATTATGTACTATTTTAAAGAAGATGGGTGCACTAAAACCTGTAAATTTCTACAAAATAAACTATTTATGCCAGGAATTCCTTCATGAATCTTTTCATATATCCTTTTGTAAAAATTCAGGGCATCTTAGTACATTGCCAAACATGTGGTTCTAAATAAAGACGCCTTTCGCCAATGGCCTTAGTGCGGCGATAATTCAAAATTACCCTAACATTGCCAGTACAATAATTTTTTTCCCCTGTCTTGAATTAAGAACAGTGTATTTGTGCCGATATTTGAGCCGTTAAAACCTCGTGAAAAAAAGGGAACATAAATAAATCTACACTCCTTGCTCACCTAAGTTGGGTGAAAGAAATATGCAATGGATCCTTCTGCTGGTAAAGAGTTCCATAAATAATTTGTGAATCCATCCAGAAAACATGTTAAAAACATTAATTTCGTTTAAAGTCTAACAGATTTGAATATTATCTTATACTATAATACGAGGAATTGGACCCAAGTCGAAAATCGCCCCAGAATTAATAAACTCCGGTAAACTTAGGGGTCTGGGGTTTTTGGCCACGACGAATTGATTGGCACAGGTTTTGAAGCGCTACGGTCAAGCAGTTCGGAGTTACAGATAGGATATTTTCAAACTTCATTAGTTCGCCATAATGGCTACTTTCGTGGTGCCATCTGCTAAAGCTATAAGCCTCTGCTTAAGCTATAAATGTTTAGTTAAGATTTTAATTTTTCAAATTTAAATAAATTCAACCTTGCTTTGAACTTTATTGAGTTTTACAGAAATGGTAACATGAATATTTTTTTAGTTCCAATCAGCAGACGATTTTAGTTCTATTCTGTTCATTGGCGATTTTTGGCGATCTTGAAAATTTAACGTATGGTTGCTATGCCTATCGAGTTGAATGAAGTATGAAATGGAATGTTTACCACATTTCGACATTTTCGTTGCTTTTCAGCGAAACGCCAATTATCAATTACATTTCATGATTTCATTTCCTATGACTTTTAAAACTTTACCTTTGTATAGAATAGTTCCCTTTCCAAACTCTAACTATATATACTATAATACGAGGAATTGGTGCCAAGTCGAAAATCGCCCCAGAATTAATAAACTCCTGTAAACTTGGGGGTCTGGGGGTTTTGGCCACGACGAATCGATTGGCACAGGTTTTGAAGCGCTACGGTCAAGCAGTTAGGAGTTACAGATAGGATATTTTCAAACTTAGTTCGCCATAATGGCTACTTTCCTGATGCCATCTGCTAAAGCTATAAGCCTCTGCTTAAGCTACAAATGTTTAGTTAAGATTTTAATTTTTCAAATTTAAATAAATTCAACCTTGCTTTAAACTTTATTGAGTTTTACAGAAATGGTAACATGAATATTTTTTTAGTTCCAATCAGCAGACGATTTCAGTTCTATTCTGTTCATTGGCGATTTTTGGCGATCTTGAAAATTTAATGTATGGTTGCTATACCTATCGAGTTGAATGAAGTATGAAATGGAATGTTTACCACATTTCGACATTTTTGTTGCTTTTCAACGAAACGCCAATTATCAATTACATTTCATTTCCTATGACTTTTAAAACTTTACCTTTGTATAGAATAGTTCCCTTTCCAAACTCTAACTTTGTTTACAATGGTGCACTTTAACTAATGTGACCAGACGTCCCGCGTTTGGCTGGACAGTCCCGCTTTTTGTGTAAAAGTCCCGCAAAGTCCCGAAAAACGAGGAAATTGTAAATAAAAAAAGACTTATTTTTTTATGAATAATCGTTGTAAAACGCTATGACTTCTTTAGAAATTGTTAAATGAAGCTAAAGTCATCAACAAATTGGTGGAGTATGGTTTCTGTTTGCCTGGAGCCACTGCTGCTGTTGAACGCGCCTTCCTTATCTTTCTTATACCAAGTGTGTCATTGTGTGAAGGGACTATTATGTGCTTAAAAAAATACTTAAAAAATACACCGGGGGGGGGGGGGGGGTGATGGAGTAACCCACTTTTTGATTTTGAAAATCTGGTCACATTAACTTTAACCGGTTATGTTTTCATCAATGGTTTCACAAATTTTCTTATGGTATGATTGTTTTGATAAATCACAATTGAAAATTTAAATCTTCGAGTTAGCTTCGATACCTATTTTCTCCGAGCAGAGCTCGGTCACCCGCTGGTTTGAGAAAATTTGGCAATTTTATCGGAATGAAAAATAGTTTGGCTAAATTGCATTCAGATCATTTTGTATGTAAATATTATCTTACAAGAGTTTCCAACTAACGGACAAATCGCGCTTTTCCCTCTTCCTTTTTACTCTTTGTTTTTACCAAAGCTAGGTTGGCCCGGAGTGTAGGAACGAAGCAGTGTCGCACTTGGCAACTTAGCTCTTGCTTGTGTACAAAGTTGCCTTTTTCAAAGAGTAAATCCCCTTTTATGAGGTTGGTTCTGCTATTACGTGACATTAAATTTGTTTTGATTTTTTGGACAATGCGGAATCATTTTACTGTGCTTCTACACCAGTTTCTTCACTATGTGCGCTAAAAGCTAAGTTATAGTGAAATTCTGGGTGATTTATTGTCCAGGAGATTTTATTGAATTTAAGATATATTTTACAAATTGAGGGAGAAGAATGCCCTTTTTATTGCTGTGCGACTATTTATTGCAAAATAAATAAGTATTTCTAAATATGCTAAGGAAATTTCTGACGTTTTCTAACGTTGCCAATATTTTCTTTTGATTTTAAGTTAGGGTAGACTAACCAGTGAATGAACGCTGAAACACAATTTGTGTTAAGAAAATTCACACATTTTAAGAAAATATAGCTTCTGGTTAATGACAAGGTGAGCACATCCTGTTATTACATGTAAATTCTACAAAAAAAGGAGGTTATCTTATATTGCATTGTTTTGGGTCTTTTGGGGGTAAAAATAAAAAGTGGTGCAAAAGCCAAGTGAATGAACAGTTCTTTTACCAGTGAATGAACACAAAAATGTCCAGTCAATGAACATGTTGGATTTTAATTTATGACCAATTACAACCAATCAGATGTCAGATAGCTTCGTACGAGACGGGAGGAAGTCAGTGTTGCCAATCCATCCAGTATAGAATGAATTTAATCCTTATTTCTTTAAATGTAATTACCAACTGTTCATCCACTGGGGCCTGTTAACTCACTGGTTAGTCTACCTTATACCAGTATTTCAGTCTCAGACGTTGAAACTCTTTATGTTGATTCAGAACCCATTTTTCCCATGCTACATTTCATTTTACCATCGACGCATGAGCTATTAAAATTATATTGCTGCTTTATAATCATCAGCTAGGCTAATAACTCTTTAGGATATACACGAATAAGCAGTGAAATGACTTCTATGAAAGTAATAACAGTGCATACTTAATGCGACATTAAAAAGGCGGGCTGCTTCTTTGGTTGGGCAGTTATCCATTAAACTTTATTAACAAAAAAGGCATGTTATTTCTTCGAATTCATATTATATGTGATCGTGGTAATAATATTCATAGAAGTAATTTGGGGAAGATCTTATAGAACATACAGACGACAAGGGGTTCTTTTGGTTGTAGGAATTTCATTTGGATGATTCATCATATTCATGTAATGTCGTTCGAAGGATGTGAACATGAATGGATTAAGAACGGAATAATTAGTTGAAGATGGATTAATGCAGTGCAGAAACTTTTAATATATGAGTCTTTGCTTCCATGCCCTCCCTACTTAAAAGTCGATGTAAATATATGAAAAATTCTGAACTATTCGTTTGATTTTTACACAGCTTGTATTTTATATTGGCTAAAAAAGATTGAGCCTTAATTTAAAAGTTATGATGCCTTCACCAGTAGTCCTTCAGTACTCCTATTGCGAAGTTAATTTAACCAAACTAAAACAACAATCTTACAGATAACTTTTTCTGAGCCCTATGTACACTGTTAAAAAAAACTACCATCATAATAACGATTGATAGCATAGCTGAAAAGGTTAAGGTGAAATGTTTCACCACATTTTCAGTATTCTTTTTAATCACATTTCCGGTTTTTGAAACTAAAACATGAGAAATTGTTTAGCATAGTACCCAAGATATGGTGAAACAATTCACCACACATGCGTTTCAGTTACTAGGAACCATATTTTTTATGAAACCAAGCGTCAAATTTTAACAGTGAGTCTTTAAACTTCTTATTTATGAAGTCGCAAAATTAATTTTTTCGCCTTAATTTTTTTGATACTAATAATTGAAGTGCCGAGTGGGTAGGCAAGGGGAAATAGTTATATGATGAGTTAATTTTTGTTTACTTCTTAGTTAAAGATGTTTATTAAAAAATTTAAGAAAAGGTTTTGTTCTAGACTTTTAATCAGTCTGAGTGGATTTCACTCATCCAGACTGGAAAATGCACTTTTCCTTGG
Source organism: Hylyphantes graminicola (assembly GCA_023701765.1). Taxonomy (NCBI): domain Eukaryota; kingdom Metazoa; phylum Arthropoda; class Arachnida; order Araneae; family Linyphiidae; genus Hylyphantes; species Hylyphantes graminicola. The sequence goes on from CM043119.1 coordinate 68,128,353, forward strand.
AAAATGCACTTTTCGCTTACCACTCTAAAACACAATCGAACAGAAACAAAAAAAAAATCTAAAAATAACTCAATCTGCGTGATTTTCACTCCTCCTAGTCCTTGAAAATACAAATCCTCCAAAGGAGTGGATCCTTTGTGTGTTTAACCTCCAGGATCCAACCCAAACGAGTGATTGTAACTACAGTCTGAGAAAATATGCAAGCCTTTGGTGTCCGAAAATGCACTTCTCCCACGGATTGGGGATTTCATTCTTTTGTTTAAGAGTGTATAAGTTTAGAAAATGCCCGCAGATATGTTTAAAAATATAAAAAAAATGTATATAAATGCAAAAATTTGTTTTATGATTACTGCGGAAACAAATAACGATGAAAATTTAATACATAATACATAATAGGAAATTCATCAGCCAGAAAAAAATATTATCTACATCTCAAATAAATTAAAACTATTTGATAAAGCGGAATTTTAATACTATTTAAATACTATTCTATTCAGACAAAAACATACACAATTTTGAAATTATTATAATTTTACATTGGGATTTACTGTACAATTTTTTGAAAGCATTCAAGTGAACAATCTCCACGACTCTATTAAGAATAGAATAATTTAATAAAATACATTAATTTTTGCGATTTATATTTTGAAAACACAACACAAAACTCCATATCTCAAATTAAATATGACTATACGATAAAATAAATCCAACAGTTGGAAAAACCATATTTAATTTATTTTAATGCATATTACAATGCACTTATGTAATATTTTGGAAATATCAGTATCTCCCAAGAGAGTTCTAATCTGTCGCTTTATTCTTCCGAAATATAAATAAGGTATACAATTATGCTATAGAAGGTACTTTTACCACCATTCTCACAAAGTCCTCTCTCAAATCGAGTTAGAGCAAAAATTAAACTCCCAAACCTAAGAGGAGAATAAATGTATCTATTTTATGCATCTAAAGTATGTATGCACTAAAGAATTGGAAATTTAAATGTAGCGAAACTCTGCGACACGAAATACCTTGGAAAATCTTTCGTCTCTCTCATGCAAAGTATGTGGTCTGAAATATTCAGTAGTTTATATAAGAATGAAACAATTGATAGTTTTAGACATCTTTGGTGGTGTTAAGGCTAAAAGTGGCGTATTTTTACAGAAAACTGATGTTTGGATATTTATACTATGGTTAAAGTAACGTATATAAATAATACATGATAACACCGAAAAACTACATATGATTACATTAAATGTATTTAGGTATAAACCCAAATACATTCGATGTAATCACATGTATTTTTTTATTGATTTCAAAGTAATAATGATTTTTTTTATCAAATACGCATACAAACAATAATTAGGTTTGTATCAAAGACTGCCATTCTTAGAAATGCTTTATCAAACTTCACTCCTTTTAAAAAATGCCAAACGCAGCATTTAATTTTATATCGAAGTTTTAAACTTTAAAATCAGACTTTATAAATATATCTTAACGTTTGCTAATTTTGATTGTATTTGGAAGAATAAATAATATCGCTCACACTTTATAGAAATAAAGCATTTTATATCGACATATAACGCTGAAACTACGTCAATTTCAAACCACAACTAAACAAATAAAATTTCAAATAACATTTAAAAAATATGAAAAAATCTTCACCAAAAGGTCTAATTAGTATATTAAAACGTTATTAATCATTTATAAATGCTTAAATATGAAAATTACGTCTGTTTTAAAATAAAAAGAATGCCTTGTGCCTATTTCGAAACAAATGTTACGAAGCACCGAAGATTCTTATTGTGACATATTATAGTACGACGTCTTTCCAAATTGATTCATAAAACAAATAAATTTAATTTAAATATTTAGTTAAGATGAATTCAGTTTCTCGTGTAAATTTTTGTGAGTTTAATGGTTAGTTAATTCTCATAAAACTTTCCTCCTCAAGCTTGTTAAGTGTGAAATAATAAAAAAAAATTAATGATTTGAGCACAAAAAAAAATTTCCCGAAATTTTCATCAACTTCCAGTTTCTATTGGCTGATTTTTTTTTTGGCCATATCACACTTGTCTGTGTAGCATTTGTAGTTTAGGTCATGATAGTAAATGTAGTGTAGCAGCTAAAATGCATTTCGTATATACTGTAAAGGTAAGAAAACTATTTGACTTCCTTCCAACCAATAATTACAGCTAGAAAAGATATTTTCTTCACATATTTAAATTTAAACATAAAGGTTTGAATTATCGCCTAAATAGAACAGCTTATATAATATATATTTATAATTGCTATTTTCATCTCATTTGCTAGAATGGAATTTGATGGCTTTGCGCTAATTAAGGAATAAAGCAATTAAACTAAACTGCCAAATTATAATAAGTAGCAATAACGTAAATATCTATATAAATTTTTAACCAATATATTTTTAAGTATTTTTGAACAATATATTGGTAAACTTCTTCAAAAGAATTTCGAAATTTCTGCGTGTAAGAGACACCAAAAAAATCTACACACGTTAATAAGTAGGTGGGAAAAAAATATAAAATGTTAGAAAATATTTAAGAGTCTTAAGTAAACGACGAACACTAGGGTGCTATTTTTAACTAACACAATTTAACCTGTAATGCACATTGCTAAAATGTGTAGATTAAATTTGCTAAGTCATAAGGGCAGTAAATATTCATAATATGTTTTTTTAATGTTATTGCATGGCGATGTAGCTTGAATGTAAGATGCTGTAAAAGTTTTCCATAATCTATCTCTGGAAAGGCTCAAGAAAAATTCTTGAATACATATTTTAAACTAAGGTCAGACTTACACCTTTTGAATTCTATGCAACTCATTTTAAATGTAAAGCCTCATTGAGCAGATAATAATCCACACATATTCCAGTTAATATTTCAAACTTCTGATGAATTCATGCGCGAAAGGAGTAAAGTTTGCCTTAATTCAGCGAAATATTTTCTCTGAGCTAACCCAGAAATTTGTTGTAAAGGTATTCAAATTTGCATTTGCTGTTTCTATTCAACTAAGAGTTTTCATTCGGTTTTCGTTTACACTCGTTTTGATAATCGTGTTCAGCTGTGTCCATTGTTAAATATCATTTGTTGGTTTGAGTTTAAATATTTGACCACAATAAATATGTAAATTGTTTGTGAAGTAATCAGGTGGAATTTGGTTCTTAATGCCGGCTTAAAGAAGTTCTGTTTATGACTTGCTGTGTTTGAGAAGTTAGAAAATGAAAGGAACAACTATATTTAAATAGATTTCAAATGTGTGTATTGATACACGATTGTAAGACATTAATATCAGACATTATGAAACTAAAATAATTCCTTATAGGTACGATTTGTTGTAAAGGTATTCAAATTGCATTAGCTGTTTCTATTCAAATAAAGAGTTTTCGGTTTTCATTTACTCTCGTTTTGATTATCATAATCAGCTGTGTCCATTGTTAAATATTATTTGTTGGTTTAATTGAGTTTGAATATTTGTACCACAATAAAGACGTAAATTGTTTGTGGAGTTATCAGGTGTAATTTGGTTCATAATGCAAATTTATAGAAGTTCTGTTTATGTCTCGCTGTGTTTGAGAAGTTAGGAAAATGAAAGGAACAACTATATTTGAATAGGTTTCAAATGTGGTGCCATCACGTATTGTAAGACAGGATTATTATCAGACATTATAAAACTAAAATATTTCCTTAAAGATTGGATATTTAAATCCCGTAATATTCCACGTCACTTTTGATAAAATATACCAAAATTTATCTTCTTCATTTTATCGATCAACTAATATTGTTTTTTACAAATTCAATTCAACTAAAATATTATCTAATATATTTCTAAATTGTTGAAGATTTTTCTAGTATTTTTTTGTTTAAGTAAATCATTCACGTAAAGGAAAAAAAAGCCATACAATTCTCGGAACTTATCGGAAGGTAATATGCGATAGCGTGTTGTTTTCTATCCAAGAACGTTATAATGAAAATCAACAATAGTTCAGTGCAATGCAAAAGTTCAGATAATGATGCTATTTAGCTGTAAAATTTAGAATTGTGATAAGTAGAAGTAAGCGGGTCTTTGATTAAGCACACAATACGGAATATGTATGTACCTAACACAGATAGTAGAATTATTAACGATCGTAAATATATTCAAAATATTTTTTAATGCTATAATTGACAAAAAATTGTTTGATTTGATATAATAATTCATCTAATAAAATCAGAAATTTGCATGTAGCAAAAGTTTGGACACAAATACGAGATTGTGCTATATTAAAATAGATAATGGTCTAATTTTACATTTTTATTGAGGAATTGTATTTTTATATGATAAAATTAAAAAATACGATATCCGGAGAACTAAAAAGATTCAATAACAATATTGTTTCAATTATACCCCAAACTGACAATTTACCTACTTTTAAATCTTTTAAGATGAAATATTACTGCATATTTCCTTCAAATTAACAATTCAACACCTTTAAATGCGAACCGAATGCCTACCAGTCCATCACTTTAAAGTATTGTCACGAACTCATATATTAAGATACATACATTGGTCAATTTTCCTGTGATGAAGTTTATTAACTGCATCTGAACAATATTAGATGAATTTAGCTACCAATATTAGACTAGATTTTAAGGAAAGTACATTTTAAAAAAACAGGGTGGGGGGGGGTGGAGGGGGAATTGGAGGATGATACAAGGTGCGATATATACGAATGCGCGATGTGACGAGGCGCGATATAGCGAAGTGTTACGGAATTTCATAATACCCTCATCTTCTATATGCATAGCTTCCCTAACAAGTACATGAGTTTTAACTTTTTTTCCACTTGACGAAGTGTACTTCACCGTTCCTTGTTACACACCTGTCATAAGAGCCAACCCACAAATGGCGCTCCATCCGTATGTATGGGGCCTTTAATTCCTTCATATTGAAGCAACGAAAAGGGTTGTATCGTGCAAGCAAGGTACTTTCATTAGAACGGTTTCGTTTCTATGTTGTTAGTAATGGAAAAAAATAGAAGTGTAACAGTAACTGTCGATTAAAACTGCGTCCTAGCAAGATTTTTTAAAGTTTCCCCTAGTACAACGCTTAATTTTAATTAGTATTTTTAATTTAAATTAAATTTTATTACTTTTAAATTGAGGGGTATAGATGCAAAACCCATATTATCCAAAGCATAATTAAGGGTATCCGGTACCTCGCAAAACTTTTTTCTTTAATTTTGCAATAGCTGAATCATTTTTTTTTTTGTTTCTACACTTATCTTTTTTTGTTTTGTTTAGCAACATCAAAAACACTACTTTTTAGCAACAAAGAAAACCCCTTTAAATTATGTGAAAAATTCGACAAATTTTTTAACTTTTTTCAAATTCCTACTCCTGTTTGGTATATTAATTTTGAGTAATCAAAAATTGTTATAGAGGAGCTGTATTAACATTCTGATTGAAGTGTGCATTCCAATTGTAGTAAGCGCAATACTGTTTGGAAGAAAAAAATAATAACGAAAGAATCACAGAGATTTTCATGAGGAAAAAAACGAACTTCCAATTTTGAACATTGTTTACGAAAAACAAAATGTAAATGTAAACAAAAGGAATGCATAACTTTTTATAAAATTACTACTTTGTATTTAAAGTGCACAGAAGTAAGTTAAAAGTTCTGCATCTAAAAAGTCTTAACATTTTGAAGTATAACTCAAAATATGAAAATCTTGTCTGGAGATATTTTCCTCTTAAGCTTCATTTTTACTCTTCGAGAAAACGGAGTTATTGAATCAAATTAATCCTAACTCTTTTGTTAATATGAATTTAGTTCTCTGGTTTGCTTTGATTTATAGACTATTAGCTAGATATGCTTCTGTACAATCAATGACAAATGACCGTGATTGCGCCCTCTAGAAGGGAGAGTGTAGGCTTTATAGCCCATTACCCAGCTCGCCAGAAGAAACAGTCACAAGAGACACACAAAGAAGGACGACACAAAGCATAGCATAGACAAATAACAACATTTATTGACGGTCACTAACATCCATGTCTGACCGGGATTCAAACCCGACCCCAGCAGCTCCAAAGGCTAATGTCTTAACGATTGTGCCACCGGGGCGACTTCCGTACAATCAAACGAAAAAGTGCAATTTTGCCGGTTGCAAGGAACTGTTTAAATTTCTGCAAAATAGTATGCAGTTTTTAGCTTAGCCATAGTATGTTATGGCAAATTTTGTAATATTTTTGTAATAAAATAAGTATTTTCCTAAAAGTTGTAGTTTTCCTTTTTCCGTTTTTGACTTGGCATTGCAAAGTTTTATTTTAAATATTTACAGTATTAAGTGTACTTTCGATTAGGATTTTAAAATTTTAAATAATTAAAATATTATAAATGGGTTTTAGTTAAAATGGATAACTATATAAATGAGAAATAACTAGAAAATATAAAAAAAATATTTAAAATTTCTTAATGTAATTAAAATTAAGATCAAGTTTTTAATTTACCCTGAGATTGACCAAAAGCAAAAAGTAGAAGGTATAGTTCAGCATATATTTTTTAAAACTAAATTTTAAAGGTTTAAGTTGATATGATAAAATATCTTATTAATTTTGAATAATTTCACTTTTTTTTAAGTTTAGAAAGTTCTAATTTAAATGATGAATGAATAAAAGAAAAATACGTTGTGTTTCTGGAAATTTAAATTTTTTTCTTTCAAATTCCATAATAAGTAAAACTATATGTGACCAAAGAAACCTTTTTAACACGGGCTTAACTTTATGAACGCTCATACAAATTAGTTTTAGATAATCACAATTATCCAAGTAAAATAACTTGCTTTAAATTGATGCTTGCTTATTGGGTTGAACCGTTTCTCAGGTTTTGGTTTCCAAAACTTGAAAAATAGTTCGACTGAACACCGGAAATATGGTGAAACATTTCACCACAGCCATTGCAGCTACTTACTAACCATATTTTTGGTGAAAGCAAGCACAACATTTTTAACTGTGTAGATTATATTTAGCATATAATCTTAATTTCTAATGTTCATTATTATTGATTCATAATTCTTACTACTATTATCACCTCGTCTGTTAATAATCCTAATATAAATTCTTAATTCAAATAGACATTAGTTTAATTCTCCTTACACACTAGATTTTTAAATACCTCTGGGAATTGGTAACATTTAGCCACGTAACTTCAATTTCTCACTTCGCCAAAAATATATTTTGTTACAACACTGAAACACAATAAGCGCATCTCCCTTAAGAAGAATTTAATGGTAAATAAATTCCCAACATACTTAAGTTCTTAGAAAAGCACATTGCTTTGGGTATTAATATTTAAATTATCAAAATGTTTACTGAGTTTCCGAATAAAACTTCCTAGATAAACACGGAATTACGTCTTAAATATATTTCAAGAATTAAAACTGCTGCTACATGTTGTTACGTATTAATTTGATAACCTACGCTACCGTGAAACGTCATAAAGATGCTACTCTCACACCACGTTCGCTTAGTTTTAATTATGAAAATATTTAGTGTACCTTGGAATGACACGCATGCAGCTTTCATGCACGCATAGCGCATTATGTATGGAACTATAACTTAGTAGTAATGAAGTGAAGCTAAAGCCTTTTATGAATATAGGATATTCATTTAACTATTTTTTCCAACAAAGTATTAAATTTGTTCTTATTTCTTACAGGATTTCCCATATGAAGATATGCAGAATGTATAAGGAAATAAAGGAGTTTGTTTTTGTAAACAATAAAAAGGTAATAAATTTTTTTAAATTTATATTTTTACCTCCAATTCTCCAGAATTTTACGTTACATTATTCGTATAACTTGCAATCTAATGTTCCGAATAATTATTTTTAAAATACAAAATATTTTCTGAAATTATAACAAAGAACAAATGAACAGGCGAACAGAAAGCCTAAAAGATAGGTCTCGGAAGCCATAAGTTTATAACAAAAAATGACAATAAGTAAATTTGAACGGAAAAGACGAAACTTTTCTCGCTGGCAATACCTACTTTCCATTTTTTTAAAAATAAAGTCTAATTTAAAAAATAAAAGGAAAGCAGGCTAAAATTGTTGATGGAATGAGGTCTAATATGTTAAGGTAAGTTTATGTAAGAATAAGGTTTATTAGAAAAAAATTCAAAAGAATTATTGTAAAAGAGAATTATTATAAGAATTTTGTGAATTTGTAACTTAGTGGTACTGATTTTTTTTTTTTTTTGTAATAAAGTATCAGCACTACTAACTTTTTCTACCACTTTTGCACGTAAACAGTTATATAAATTTTGCACTTACTATGCTATCCAAATATCTAGATTTAGTATAGCGGCAAATATTTTATGAAAGTTAACGAAAATTGATATTTAGTATATTTTGTAGAAAAGTAACTTAACATTTTTATATAAAAAAGTAGATATTGCCATTGTAGATTTAAAAATAGTGCTCATTATAATACGTAGATGACCTTTATACACATTTCAATTCTGGGGAAACAATTATACACTCTATCCCTTGAAATTTAATATTTCTTTCGAAATTTCTGTTCAATAGCAGCTGAGAAATATTGGGTTAATTACGAGGCGTTATTGGCTGTGTTAAAGCTCCTAAAAGAGGCAAGAAATAGGCAGACGGAAACGATCACAATACAATACAACATTGGGTGGATAGTTGTTTCCCCGCATCTCTACAAGTGAAACAACACATTAAACAGCAATCGAAACATGGTCTTCAGTGGCAAAACTTCAATCTAAACCCCCTTAATCCCCCCAAAGACGAGTTTAGCAACACCAGAAACTGTCACACAAAAACAAACCCCACTTGAACATCGCTAAATCACAGCTGATAAATGATGTCATCCTAACAAGGCAATTAAAGAGAAGGCACCCCCTTAAAAACGGAAGTCTTATTACGGGACCAGCCCACCCTGGGTTTTTTTGTCCTGCCAAGGAAACTTTAACCGCAATTTATTAAGAAAGTAAAAAGCGTAAGTGAAGTAAGTCCAAGTGTTGTTGGTATGGTATGGTAGGTACATATATATTCCAGCTTGTGTGCTTGTTCAGAGAACCGCTTATAAGCTTTCGTCAAGTGGGACAGACACAGAAAGAGTTTTTACAAGCACAAGAGACACACAAAGAAAGGGCAACACAAACACATTGACAAATAACAACATTTATTGACAGTCACAAACATCCATATGCCTCACCGGGATTCGACCCCGACCCAGCAGCTCCAAAGGCTAGAGCATCCTAACGATTGCGCCAGCGGGGTAGCAAGTGTTGTTGGATTTGCTTCGATAACGATGTGTTTGAAAATCTGAAACATTTTTAAGAATCTAAAACTTATGCAACTGTAAGAGGGGCTGGGGAGCCAAGTCGGTAAAGCACTCGCCTAGCATGAGGAAGGTTCGGGTCCAGGCATCGCCAAAAAAACTACCCACCTATAAACGGCCCGTGCAGCCTAAAAATGTCCTACAAATAATGCCACGTGTAAGGGAGTGCACTTTAAATATCATTCAAAGTCCTAACGCGGCGTGTGATGTCGCCCTTAACGTATGCGATGGGTGCCTATTCAGGTGTTGGCTCGTCACTTGACTGTGGTTCTAAAATACGACGCCCGTCGCCAATAGCCCTCGTGTAGCTCTAGTGCGACGATAATTCAAACCTAACCTAACTGTAAGATGTTTTTTTTTAGCCTTCTTAAAAATTGTTTTAATTGGAAAGAAATTTTAAAAATTGGAAAATTAGATATTGACATGCTGGAGATGTCTGAACTGACACCCCTCTAACAAATTCGGTATATTTCGTTTTATATTTTTTTTCTCTAATGGGCTGCGATATTGGCGGTCAAGCCTTTGCCGACTCGGCATGTTCCCCAGAACTGAGAGCCATTTTTTGTGGCCCCATCTAGACGGCTCTCGCTACCAATTTTGACGCACAGATTACAATGAATCTGAGCTCTCTGTGGATGTTAAAGTATGCAGATATTTAATTTTGCCGAGAGAACCCAGGCTAAACGGGCCCACCAGGGATTTTTTACATGCCACGTAATCATATGACATGTGTGCCCATGATTTTTCCATCCAGAAAATCTGACGACCCAGCCGGGGCTCGAACCCGTGATTTTGGGATTACGAGGCTGCAAGTTAAACTTCTCAGCCATTGAGCCGCTTCGTCGTATCTTAAATATCGTCACTTAAGTTCCCACATCTATCTCATTGTTGAGCAAGGATCAGATTTACTGCATGGTTACCCGTGGCGCAATTTTTTCGGAATTAGCTATAAATAATTTTTTGTGGCATTTTTCTGACTTCGATTAACGATTCGAATTCTTTGACTTCGCGAAGATGACGTTTTCTTGCAAACCTATCTGACCGTTATTTGCTCATTTCGTTTAGGTTTTCGGCCGACTTCTGGCGCGATTTTGGAAATTCGCCAAGGGTTACCGTTCAGTAAATTTACCGTTGTGCAAAGTGAGATAGCACATGTGGGAACTTAGCGACGAAATTATTATTTTTTTTGTTAGAAAGATGTGACATCGGAGATCCATCTTTCATACTTTTTTTTTCCATCTGTCTGTACGTCCTGACGGATTAATTGTCTAGCGATAGTCTACCCTTTAAATCGCATTGAATAATAACTGCTCGTTTGTGCAGTTTTGGCCTAGGCTTCGTGTACCCAACCTTCCTAACGGCCTGAAAATCGGCCAAAAATGTATGGCTGTTTTTCCTTTATTAATTCTAAAATCAATTTATTTAAAATAAATATTTGTTTTTTTAAAAAAAAACTAAATGAACTTTATTTTTGCAGTGATGATCTTAAAATATTTTATTAATGAAAAAAAGACATTAATAATGAAAACTTAATATTTAAAAATGTTTACCTTTATGGTTATTGTTAGAAAAACTGATACGCAAAATACGTAAAAGGGGTCTAACGATCAAGGGGTTAATTATCGAAATGTTTTTTATTGCATAGTTACATTGTTAAGGCCAGTCCGTGGCCGAGTGTTTAAGGCATCCGCCTCAGGATTCAGCCTTCTCAGGAGTGTGGGGGTTCGAATCCCACCTACTGCCAGTCAGCCTATAAATCGGATATCTGTACTGGGAAAGAGTAAAAAATCCAACACGTGACGAATGGGTCCGAGTACACTGGGACAGACGTGCTCGTTAAATCTGTGGAGTCCAGGCGGCTTCAGCGTACGATGTCGCTCGAAGTTCCGTTGGGTGCCCGCTCAGGTGTCGACCTCGTCACTTGACCAGAGTTCTGAACTACGAGGCGTTGTTGGCTGTGTTAAAGCTCCGAAAGTAGGCTAGAAATAGGCAGCCGGAAACAATTACACGACACTACACTACATTGTTAAGACTTAGTTCACTTGTACACAAACCTCACACATCTATAAATCATTCGACAATACTCATACGAAAATACTGATTGAGAATATTATTGCAGGGGCGTATCCTTAAGCTACTTGCGTGTGTATTTCTACAATCCAGTCACTATGTTGAAGGCTCATTTCCTATATGTGATATAATTGATGGTGTTGTGGTAAAATACTTTGACATTTGTAATGGTATAAATGGTTTGAACTGCATAGCAATTATGTCATTTTAATTTTTCAGGAGTCCGATTATTGTGACAAATGATATTGCAGTGAAATTTTCGTTGACAATTAATTAGCTAAAGCCATTTGCTTCGTTATAATTTGAGACCAAAAGTAATTTGTATTACTTTTGTAAGAGTTAACCAGTCTTTAATAGTGCAGCAATAATACTGTTTAAAATTTTTCTTCAATGAGTGCTTCGTTTCCAATTAATTTCGAAAACCATCTGCTATTCAATAACACAAATTCGTGCCATCCAAAAAATTATAACGATATTTTTTAAATATATAGTAATTATTTTAAACAGCCATAATACGTTTACAGTATAACTGTGTTCAGAACCTAGTACCTTCTCGATATGAAGCCGGTTGATTGATTATTTTCCTCGGTCACATTTCAGCACTTGTTTGTCTTGTTGTCGTTGTTCTTGCTAGAATCCAACAGGTTGGTTCCATGGATTCCTTCATACATATACACCCTCAAAGAAAACAAGCTATTTTAACTCAGTCAGAGTTAATTTTAACTCTTTTCGGTGTCTAAAATGCACTTTCCCTATAGTAGTGGATTTCACTTTTTTGTTTTGTTAAACAATCCAACAATCTTAACACAAAACGAGCGATTTAGGGAGATTGCGAGCAATTTAGGAGTTAATTTCACTCCTCTAGTGCCGAATATGCACTTCTCCTACAGGAGTGGATTTCACTCTTTTGTTTTAAGAGTGTATGACACATAAATTCAGTCAGAAACTGCCTATTATGAATGGTTATGATGGTTTTTGAATTTCTGCTTTATTATAGATTATCTATGGGTATCTAGTGCAGTTCTAAGAATTGACCAAGATTCAAGCTTGTTTGGGGTTGTTGGTCTGTCATCGTTGCACTAGCCACTCGGTTTGGACGATTGCTAGAAATTTGATTCCCAGTCTTCATGTCTACTGGCACATGAGCATCACGTGTTTTTTTTAATAGTAAAATCTCCAGAAGGGGTCGAAGACAATATAAAACACCATTTTATTTCAAATGTTCAAGAATTTTTAATTTAAAAACTATTTAAGTATATTTAAAGTAATCACGTAAAAAAATATACTTTCCAATAAATCTTTTTCTCTCAAATTTTTTAAAGGAGTAAACCCACACAAAACTCAAACACTACACCCACCTTAGGGTTAAACATAAAACCATCTAAATATTTAAAATTTCCTCTCTGAAAACTATTAAAAATCCTATTAATATCCTCATATTTATGGGGATATATTAGAAAGAAAAAAAATCATCGCATCTATCTTTTCTATTTAAAACGAGGTGCACCCCCTTTAAAACATCTGCATCGGAGAACGTCGAATTTTCATAAGCAATCATTAGTAAAAATGCGTGAGGGCTCTTTTAAAATGCGGAAACGACCTCATTTAAAATCAAATCGACAGAGTAAGGTAAAAATGCTTTTTTTTTAAAAAAATGAGGTATATAATAGTTTTCTAGTTAGCAATATTGATCGATTGAAATCAAAGACCTCTGAAACGAATAGAGTGAATATGTTTGCAAATCTTAACGGGAAAACATGATAGCACCCAAGTTCCCAAAACGTGGACTGCCAACCAAACCTTTTGATACTAATTTTTTGCGCTTGACACAGGTGTTCCAATGAGTTTGTTTATATAAAACATAAAATTATACATAAAAATATTATATTAATTTTTTTAGAATATTATATTTATATATTTTTGTTTATTTATTTTATAATTATTAAAAGTTTTTTCAGTTTCTATTTGCATTTTTTATTAGTGTTTTTATAGTAATTATTTAATTTTATTAATTATTATATATACTATAAATTATGCTTTTATTACGTATTTAGTGATAATTTTGAGCTGGATAAAACGGTCTACGGGATAATATACAAGTACCCTGAAGCGTGTTTTAGCAACAGAATGCTGAAATAAATAGGATAATTTCGATTTATGGTACATTTTTTTCTTTCGTGGGCTTAATCTCGCCAACCAACTATTTGGCGATAAACGAAATTGTTTGTGATAAAACACAGTATACACAGTTAAATGACCAAAGCATGCGCACTAGAATATTACCGCAAGAAATTTTCCGTTTGGCGGAGGTTGTAAATTTTTCACAACTTTATCGCTTGTTCCTGGAAATAAAAATGTACCTGATATTTAGGTCAGTTTTTTTTTACATTGGATGCATATTAATAAAGTCAATGTAAAACATAGCTAGAAAATTCTATTTTGCTGTTAAATGCGATATGGTTATTGGCAGACTTAAGTCGCCAAATTCTAGGAATTTTTCCACAACTCATCTTAGATCCACAAAATCTTTTCATTTTTCTATTCGATGCTCAAAATATCCATCACAAGTCGTTGATTAAAAATTCTCCCGCTTTAATGGCGGCGAATCTATTTATCGCGCATGCGCGGTAGTCGTGGTGACATCAACAATAAAAAACACTTGTCATTCGAAGAAGAGGACCTCATTAAAAAATTTTCTATTTTTTTTATTTAGTAAAAGAATTGATGAGAAAATCTTTCTTGCGTAAAAATTTTAAATTTTCTCATGTAAGATGTTGACAATGAAGAGAAAGATGGATTCGATATTATATTCGAAAAATAAAAAGAATGTTAGGAATATTCTTTTGATGGAGAATCGTTTTTTGTGTCTAATGGTCACCATTTGCGGGTAGCCGGCTTATTTATCAAGAAATAAATAAGTTGTAGTTTGAAGAGAGGATGTTTCTGTTAAAACTTTTGCGTTATGGCATTTGGAATGCATTTTATTATGACAGTTTTGAGATAATTTAAAGCAGTTGACGGTTGACTTAATAAAATGTTATGAACTACTTGAAATTTAATCGGCTTACACTTAACAATTTGCTTAAACTACCATTTTTAAACTGTTCTGTTTTGTCGTAGTCGTAGTGTAGTGGCTGTTGCGTGTGTTGTTGATCGAGAGTATGCGGCGGTAGCTACTGGCAGGGCTGCAGGCCCCGCCGGGAGGGGAGAGGGGGAGGGACCAGACCAAGAGGGGAACATCTGTCCTCCAGGTTGGGGGTTGAGCGTAGGGCCAATCACCCTGCCTCGTAAAAAAAAAAATTGATTAGATAAACCGCAAGAAGTGAAACTCAAAATTCTCTGGGAGACAGTGCGGGTATCTTTGGCCCTTTGATGGATGAATATCTGGATCTGGAACCATTTTTAAACCACCTGAGGGATACAAGCGTATAACCCGCCACCTGATATTTATGTTTTTCAGCAACACAAATAATGAAAAAAAATTTAAAAGTTTTAACTAAGTTTACTTATTTTTCAAATATGGAAGAATCATTTAAAATCATCAGCTGCAGAAATATAATACTTAAATTTTTTTTTAAAAATTTTAGTTGAAAGAAATTAATTTTAAATTCGTGCTGTGGAAACAAATTTAAATTTCAGTTAATTCTGATATTTGCCCTACAACCAGGAGAACTCTTCATAATAATTTTTGAATCATTCACTTGTTACTAGCGCCTGTATTAAAAATACTTTCACCATTTATTTCCAGTCTATATATTTTTAATATAAATTACATTAATAAAATTAAAGTAACCAACTCTGTATATGGATCATGTTTACTTCGTTTACAGGCAAGTCGTATAAAAAACTTTTTTGACGAAATAGACAAGCATTTTTGTAATTCGACATAAGTGTTATTTTTAAAATTGCACTCTAATATAAGTATTTCTATAATTATTGTACCCTCCAATGTTTTTTATTCAAATATTGATTGAAATTTTCAACAATTTATCTTTTAATTAATAATTTTAACACTTTTAAAAAATTGTAGAATGATTGATTGTGTGCTAGTACAATTAGCGATGTTAACTGGAAATTTCAAAATATGTTTTGATACATTCTTTGTTTTGGAATTTTTTTCATACTGGTATTTATATATTTCAGTTTTCATATATAAATTATCTAGCAACTGTAAATTAAGGTATTTATTTATTGAAAACATCCTATATTAGGTAAAACTTTTTTGTACAGGTACACTCTGAATTGTTTTCCTAAGTGCTTATCTTTGTGCGAAAACCTCCGCACTCCAAACAACCAGTGATTTTTTTAAATCAGTCTGAGTTAATCTTCAATCCTTTCCAGTGCCGAAACCGCACTTCTCCAACTGGAGCGGATTTCACTCTTTTGTTTTAAGAATGTAGTGAATGTTTTATAATGGACTTAATTGTATCAGTGAAAAAACTCCATCTGAATTAAAACACACACACAGTAGAATGATTGTCAGTAGTCTACACATTGCTACATTAATTCTTTTAAAAAAAAAAAGGCTGCAAAATTTATAAATTCTTGAATAGAAACAATGTTTTTAAAGTTTTAATTCAACAAAAATATTGCACTGATTTGATTGAATCATTGCATTTTATGAATGCTTTAAGGCATTAAAATCAGTGACTTTAGAAAAATCACTCTTTTTGATTCATTGAAAATATTCAGAAACTTATTTTCCTCGAATATATTTAAAACTTGGAATTAAAAGTATATTTTATATTTATTTCCCTGTCTTAAAAGGAAAATCCACAAATGGAGGTTTTTCCATACATATAAGCATTTTGCATGCAAATCTGAATCCAAAATCCCTCACATGCACCCCAAATATTTAAATTAATAAACATTTCTAACGACAAATGCATCTGTTTATTAAAACATTCATTCCAAGTAAATCCAGAAAACATGCTTTGGAAAAATATAGCTCCGACTTTTTCAATTCGCTTCGCCAAATGAAAATGCAAATATACCAGATGAAATATGGAATATTTTCCGCGTGATGTCTTAATTCCCAAGAGCAGTATAAACAAATTAGCATTACTTTAAAAAACAACGGTTTTCTGGTGAAATTCATTTGCATATTGCTGTAATACAACTAGCCAATAGGCGAAGCGCAAGAGTGGAAAAAAATGCATTTATTTTGGCGTCGTATTCAGGAATTTTTTGCTGTTGTTTCTATCGTTTGATATTTGTGAAATTACTAAAGCAGAAGTGCCTAATAAATATCTTTTGTTATCCTTATTTTGCTGGAAATACCTTTTCTAGTTATTGTAGGTCTGACATCTAAATGGATTGTTTTAGTTCCTTTAGAATCTTGACATAATTTTTTGAAAAATAATGTATTGCAGTTTCATTAAAACATGTAGTTTAATGTTTCTGCAGGCTAATATTAATATCAAAAATATTTTAAATAAGTTATCTCTACGTGTGAGTACGTGGGGGGGGGGGAGGCTTACTATCATTGTTTATTTTCTTTAAACCTTCAGCTTTTTTTTAACTCTAAATAGTATGCTATTTACGCATCCTTTTCACTCTTGAAAAAGTTTCGACCAATATTTTCTGCAAATGAACTTTTTTTTTAATTTATTATTATTTTTTTATGGCAAAACCACTTGGTTATACATCATTGGCCATCATGCCGAAGCATGAGATTGGAGCAAAAACATAAACTTAAAACTGAATAATGAAAAAAAAACTGATGCGAACATACAAAACTAATGCAACTAAGTACAAAAATAATATGAATCTGAATCTGAATGCAAACATGCAAAACTGATTCGAAGCTGAATGCAAACATACAAAACTAATGCAACTAACTACAAAACTGAATGCAAAAACTCAACAGACAATCAGTCGTGGATGTCAATTGCATCCTCTTCCTAGCCTGCCAATATCGAATGGACAAGAACTTATTTTTCATCAGACAAATACATACTATGATGTATGTTTTGCATTGCATTTTTTAAATATAAAATTTACCATTTTTATACAATTTTTAGAATTTACTGAGGATCACATCAACTTAGTGGAATTTGAAGTTTCGAGCTGTAAAAATACACATTGTTAGTGTGCTCTTAAAAAATCCAACAAGCTCTGTCATTTTTTTGTTATTACTAATCCATTTAAATTGATGAATCCAAGTTCAAAACTAAAAGTCTAAACTTTTTCTACCTCGAAAGAGGCAAATTCGGGGACGCAAGGTGAGTCATTCTCAAGAAATTGAACAAAAAAAATCTTCAAAAGAAATCGAAGGTAGTTGGGGACGATGAAAGTAGGGACCGCTATTGTGAAAAGCCTGTAGTACCTGCGCAACTAAAAATTCATTCAAGGAACCGTTGACAAAAGGGGACTCAAGTACAAGGAGTCATAGGTCATAGAAATAAAAACTGGGGGGTCGACCATGTAAAATTCTATGTTTTCTTTAGGTCTGTATTGTAAAAAATACATTTAACCCTCTGTCTAATGCATGCTGTTGCCATATGGCGACAAGTAACATAATCAGTTTTATTCTAGGGAAGTAAAACTCTCTCTCGACATATTTGTGTTTTGTTCAACTATTACATTCCATTTTGAAGTTTTAGTTACTAATAACCCTCATAGATGACAGTAGTAAAAGTGTATTCAAAATTAAAGAGTGAAGTTATTAACTGTTGGGAAGTTACGGCTTTGGCAGTATTCAAAGTATAAAAATATTAGTACTAAATACACATAAATTGTTTTGAAAAAATAACTATAGTTCACGAGGGTTATTTTAAAATATATTTAGTAGTTTTATAATCATTCTTATCAAAATTGGTAGTAGGTTTGCAATTGGTAGCATATTTTGTAGTTGTTTTTTGTCATATAGCAAAATGTTTTAAAATTTAAATTAATTAAATTCCCAAAGCAGTTATTTTTTCTGTATTTTTCCCATAACGTATGAGAATTAAAGATACAAATATATTTTTTGGGATGAAAAAAAAAACGTTACAGGGTTAAAATGATGTTTGAGTGAAACGTTAGACTAAATCTGCTGCAGTAAACATACAAAATTCTAATTTTTGGGAATCCTTCTACAAAACATCGTGTTAATCAAAAAAAAATCATCTACAGAATCAAACTCAGGCGCAATCATAAATGTTGTGAAACAAAAAGTATAATAATTTTTTTATGTTTTTATCAATCTAGTATTTAGTAGTCAGTAAAGTTATGTTCTAATTGCAAGGTCTTGTCTTGTCGAAGTATTAACATTCATTTGGATTAAAACGATAAAAACTCAAAATATGACTACGGAATATAGATTAGTGTGTACAGCACTAATATATTTTATATGTAGCAAAAGCAGTCGAATTTCAATGTTAATAGGGAGGCAGCACTTGTTTTTTACTCATCTTTTGGTGTAAGCTTACTCTGTTTTGTGGCTTGAACCTTCATTAGTTTAGGTATACGAACTTCGTCGCTTTTG
The DNA here is from genome assembly GCA_023701765.1 of Hylyphantes graminicola. NCBI lineage: Eukaryota > Metazoa > Arthropoda > Arachnida > Araneae > Linyphiidae > Hylyphantes > Hylyphantes graminicola. The sequence continues at coordinate 68,147,252 of CM043119.1, forward strand.
ATGTTAATGTATTTGTTTTCTCCAAATATTTGCAAGGTAATGTTTTGTTAGATTTAGTTTAAACTCCGGCCCAACACAATTTATGGGATGTAACTACACAGAAGCTATAGTTTAAAATATTTCCGGAACATTAGAACGTCTGAGGTTTCAAAAGAAATGATTCACGGAATTTTTTTCTTAATTTTTAACTCTTGATATGTAGAAGTAGTTCAGAATCATACTGCTATTCACAAAAATATTTACTAGTACACATTTTCATTTTAGTGCATTTATTAAGCATTATGTTTAATGCGTTTAATAATTATTGAAATGGTCCCTATATTCTTCTTTTTTTATAAAAAAAAAAGTTCTAAAAAATGAAAGGGATTGGGGAAGGGGATTGTACGTCGAAATTCTTTACTAGTGATTCAGTACCAGAGTTTTTTCGAGAAGGGACAGGGTCTTTCTTTAACTTAGATGTACAAAGTAAATTTTTAAGCATTTAATGCTTTGCGGTAAGTTATTAAAGTATTATGGACCCTTTGTTGCGATATTTTAGAAACAGACCCTTCCTTAGCACTGCTACATTTCCACTGTGCTGTACATTGAAATTATCTAAATAATTCTTGAAAAAATATAAAACTCAAGGGTAACAATTGCATCAAAATTAAAAAATAACTAATAGCAATGTTTTTTTAGAATTACATGAGAGATTTTTAAAAATTAAATTTTAAGGTTATCTAAGGGAAAAAAAATCTATACTGAAAAATATTTGTTTCTGACGTATTTCATAAAAAATACTAATTCAACTTTGTCTCTAAATTGCAAGTTTGATTCATATTTTACATTGTTTAACAAGTCCAGCATAAATGAAATTATTATTTTTTTGCCTTAATAAATTGGCTTTAAATATAAAGGTTATTAATCAGATACACGTTTGCACCAGAAGTTACAGAAAATTTCTAAAATCTAGGGTTAGGTCATAAGAAAATTTACAGAATCATTTAACAATAACCACAGACATAATTCTGGTCAAATTGTCTCTAGTGACTGTCTCTTCTGGCGAGCGGGGTAACGAGCTATAAAGCCTACGCTCTTCCTTCTGGGCGCATTTACTGTCATTTGCCATGGTCAAATTAAAATGATAAATGTTTACAATTTATTTTTTAATTATTAAGATGCAAAATATTATAACATAGATTTGATTTATTTTTGTGAAATACTTTGATATGATTATCATTAAATGACTTACATAAATAATATTCATGTCTATCATTCGACACTATTTCTATCAATATTTGAAAAAAAATACGAGTGTTGCTAAAACATAATTAAGTCTGCTTGTCATACATAATAGTAATTATAATATTTTTATGTTACAGGACTCTTCGAAAATGGATCAATGAACAATTATAACATCAAGGTTAAAAAGTTATTCATTTCAACTAAATACACTGCTCAAAATAATTAGAGAAACGCATTGTTTAAACCCTTTCACCCCAATGATTCCATTTGGAATAATCAGTTTTTCTCACTAAGTTGAGCTTGCACTTATTTATCATTAGATGGAAGAATAATGTCTTTTGAAGAATTAAATAATGTTTGTTTTAATTAAATGAAAATATGAAAACAATGGTAAAATGAAATTAACTCCATAAAAAATTAATGAAATAAATTGACCCTAAATTCTTCACGCTTGCATTCTTAAATGTTTAAAAATTGATTTTAACTTTTTTAGCAAATCAAGTTCTAAAAAAATATTGTTATAATTTATTCAAAAGTTATTACTCAAATTTTTTCACACTTAAATTTTAGTTAAAAAAATTAAAAATTTTCTTCTCTTTTTTTTTACCATTTCATTGCCGATGCATAATAAATCTATTTCACAAATTTTAGATTTTTAGAATAAAAAACAAAAATTTGGAATTAAAAGGGTAAACAAAAGTACGCAAAGTGCTCCCCTAATTGTTTTGAGTAGTGTTATAACAATGTAACAATTCACAGCAAATATTTACTTTATAAGCTCGTGGAAAAAGAGTTTTTAATCAAAAAATTAGTAACAAAGCAAAGTGGCAACAAATTCATGTGACACCCTTACCGTATTTTATTTATAGTTTCATTGTAGTTCGTAGGTATTAAATACTTTTTTTATAAATATTAAAATCTTCATTTTTAGTCTCAAATTTTTTCTGAGCAATGTATTAATAATGCATTTTATATTGTCTATAACCTATTAGTTTTAGTTAATTTATATTAATCTTTTATAAATATTAAAATCATCATTTTTAGTCTCAAATTGTTTTCTGAGTACTGTATTAATGATGCATTTTATATCGCCTTTACTTATTAGTTTTAGTTTATTTATGTTAATCTGAATAGTCTGTCAATTTGAAAAAGTGTCATCTACATAAATGTTGTTATATTATTATACGTATGCTAAATTATCCCAAATGTTTTTATACATATGTTAAAAGAAAATAAAAAATCATAATGTCATTTACAAGAAAAATTATTGAGTAAAAAATTACAATAAAAAGGTAAAACACCTTACATACATAACTAGTAGAAATGAATATTTATAAACTTACACAATACATATTATTGACGAAAAAAATATAATTTAAACTATTAAGTTACGCTTAATTACTTCTATAACGACTATGGAAATCTTTTTTTAAAAAAAATCGTATATTTAGATTTTTAGTTTATTCAGAGGATGATACAAAAATGGAAGAATGTTACTTAGCACGTTTATGATTTGTTAAAAGAGAAAATTTCTTTTTTTTGTTTATACAGTTGTTTGTTAATTATTTTTAAGTGATAATAATCCCCAACAGAAAATAAAACCTGGATTTCTTTTTAAAAAAAAATTAAATTTAAATGAATTTAATTAAATATAGCCCGTTAGAGTTTGTCTTTTTTTAAATGGAAAAATATGCAAAGCAAGAAAAATAAGAAAAAAATCTTAAATTACATTTAATAATAAAATCACTTTAATTATTATATATATTTTTTGCTTAGTTGGATAGGTTTTTATCGCTGTTTTATTAAATCGCTCGAAGCGAGTTTACAATCAACATTTTGTATTTTAAAAGGTTAATGTATTTGAAGCACTTTTTTTTTGCTAGTTTAACTTTAAAATGCAATATTTTCACTAAGTGAAGAGAAAAACTACCGAATTTTAATAGCAGTTTTTATTTAGTTATTTTGAATTGAATTGCGCTCCCTAAAGAGAACAATTAGAAAAGTAAATTTTTATTATTTAATTTTTTGAATAACTACCTCAAAAATTGGTTTGTTTTAGGTGACGTGGTTCAATTCCTTTTTCTTTCTTCGATATGTGATATTTGTCCAAGTAACCTTGATTCACCAATTGACACTCGAGAAAGAATTTATTTTAACCCTTTCAGTCCCAGTGATGCCATTTGGCATCATCACTTTCAATATTTTTTTCAAAATGTTTATATCCCGCTATGACATCCAAACACACATCATTCGATTCTTCACTCTTTGTTCTATCAGAAAAAATTTTACTTTAATCTCAATAGAAGTCAGAACTACTATTTTTTTATTTAGAAAATAGTCAACAAGCGTTTCTCCTGATTTTTGATAAATTCACTTCAGTTCCACATATTTAAAACACAATTTAAACTATTTCGGTTAAAAAAATTACTAATTTTTTTAATAATGTGGTCAGATACCTTAAAATATATAACTCGAAGTGTTTTTAGGTAATATATATTTTTTTATTTTGTTGTTTTCCACAGTTTAAGAATTTTGGCTTTGTTTCTAAAACCATATAAAAATTTAAATGGATTTTTTTCCTTATGGAATTCGTATATTTGACCTAAAATAAGCTTATTTTGTGAATATCAGATGTTTCTGTAGTGTAGTAAATTTTTGGGACTGAAAGGGTTAATGCGGAATTCATGTTTGTCAATCAAAACTTGAAATATGTCCATTTTGTCTTGCAATTAAAAATCATCTTTTTTTATTTATAGAGTCTTTAGATATTCGCTTGATTAAAGTAGACAAAGTTGTGAAAATCTTAGTGTCATGGCTCTTTCACCAAGGTGACTAACTTGACCGCTATCAAGATTGGCCTGCTGGCTGAGCAGCTCAATGGTCAGAAAGCTGACCAAGTGAGCAGGCTGTCAGGAGCTTCTGGGATCTAATACCGGCTTATGGCATGGATATTTGCGTTGTGGATTTGTCTGTACTTGTCCTAAGTGTTCTCCTACATACATCTTTGCCTTACAACCCCCACAAACATCCATGCCTGACCGGGATTCGAACCAGTCCCCAGCAGCTCCAAAGGCTATAGTCCTAACGATTGCGCCAAAAGGGCGGCTATTTTGCTTCAACAAAGTAGACATAGTTGTGGCAAAATTGGCGACATGGTAACAAACTTTGATCAAGGTGACTAACTTCTTGAGTGGCATAACAAAAATGTTGAATAAAAACCAATTCTTTCTTGAGCTTCAATTGTGTAATCAATGTCACTTGGAAGCAGTGCACCCGTAAAATTAAAAGCAGGAATAAAAGCTCGGAAAAATTACGTCATCTGAATAAGACAAGTACAACTATGCATCACCCATATCTATCTTGTGATTTGTAATCCTACACTCTTGAAACAAAAGAGTGAAATTCACTCCTGTAGGAGAAGCGCATTTTCGACACTGGAAAGGAGTGAATATTAACTCAGACTGAGTTAAAATCACTCGTTTATAATGATCCTGTCGCAAGTTTAATATTCAAAGGATCCACTCCTCCAAGTGCATTTTCGACACCGGAGAAGTGAAAATGAACTCAGATTGAGTTAAAATCGCTCGTTTGTTTTAAGAGTGTAATTTCCTCAATCAAAGTTTAAATATATATATATTTCTCTCAACCAGTTACATGACTACCTTATTCCCACCCAAACCAAGAAAACCATCTTAAGCGGAAACCAACACCCCCCCCCCCTCTCTCCCCTCTTAAAAAACCCTTTCCCATCCCAGAACGGGTTATTCACCCCTTTCCAAACTTATATAAAAAAACACAGAGGTCAATCCACAAAAAACAATCCTTTCAAACTGTTGATAGTCAGGGAGGGTAGCGGAGGGGGCTCGAACCCGGGTACAATGGGACAGGAGTTCGGTTTTCCGGGGTTCAAAGGCTTGGGGTGAACGACTGGGGGATGGGGACGTCCTGATGAGGAATTTTTTTAGGGGGTCCCGTTAGCTGACGATTTTGAAAGGGGTGTTTGCGGTGTTTGGTTTAGTTGTTTCCGGTGGAGATGGGAATATATTTTCTTATAAAATGTCTTAAAGTAGGCGAATACCCAAAATTCTAAAATTTTTACTGTTATTTTAATATTTTCCAAATTTGGCATAGTGATTTCAAATATAATGAACAATGCTTTTTAGGCAATTTTTTTTATTTAAATATAATTGATTTATTTTAAACGGTGTTTTTTACCTAAAAAAGGGGGTTTACGCTTACAGTTCTGGTATAAAGAGTTTTACATTAATAGACCTGAAAAATTTTACAGATGTTATTTCAATATATATCTGTGTCATGAACCTCTAACATCTGGTGTAAATATACAGTTTTTTTTTAAATGTCCAAGTGTAAGTTAATCGAAAGTAATCCTTTTTTGTGGTTAATTTATAACATTTTTCTTAATAACTTCTTTTCTTGTAATTTGTATATAACTCTAGAGGGTCATTGTATGCATCAGTTCATAACGAAGAATTTAACACATAATTAATGTTTATAGGATGAAAATTCAATGTGGTAGACTTGTCAGCGTAAACCTCTCTTTTTAGTAGAAAGACACCGTTTAAAATAACTAAATTATATTTAAATTTAAAAAAAAAATCCAAAATAGCATTATTCATTATATTTGAAATCACTATGCCAGATTTGGAAAAGATTAAAGTAATAGTAAAAATATTAGAATTTGGGGATTTTGGGTATTCGCCTACCTTAAATTGGGTTAAATAAGCCTTTAATAAGTAAGGATGTCTTATAGTTGTGTCTTCAGGACTGACCCAATAAATGTATATTTATTAGATTATATAGAATTTATTAAAGCTTTTTTTCGTATTAACAAAAGTCTAATTGAATGATTTTATTTCGTCTAGCCATAAACATTGTTGTAAAGAGGGGAATTGTGAATTATTTGCAGTTAAATGTTTAACAATTGTATAAACTTAATTACAAAATAAGTTATTAAGGAATTTAGGAATTTTGTATTGAATTTAGCTACTAAAAATAATTACTGTGTAAAATGAAAGTTTATTTAAAATCATTTTATTACAAAGATTTCTTTTAAAACGTGTTTAGAGACAATTTAAATGTATTGGGTACACTATCAGAAGTAATTTGTTAGTTTTCTCCGAATCAGCATATACAATATTTAAATGCATCCCCTTTCGTTAAAATTTGAAATTTTGAATTGTAATTGTTTTCCTTAATTGCAGGAAATATTACGATTATAAGAATGTAGAGAATGGAAATTTGGAAACATAAATTTTTTTAAATAACAAAAAAAAAATTAAACTTAAAATTCAAAGAACTAAGGACATTCCTTATAAAAATACAATTTATAGGTTTTTTTAGACATTTAATAATATTAACTATCGAGACAAAGCTAAAAGTGTAAACAACTATTAAGCTTGTCAGAAAAAAGTTCATCGAGGAAGAAAAAATCTTCAACTTGAACTAACATTAAAAACCTTTAACTTCATTCAAAATTGAATTTTGTAAAAAAAAAAAAAAACACATTTTCGAGTAAAACGAAAAAGTGTGATGCCTAGAATAGCAGACTATTAAATTGAAATTCAAATGTAATATATGACATTTTATTGCAAATACTAAAACTTTATAACCAATTAAACCATTCGCATAATTTGTCTATTGAATTTCTCATTTTTTATCCATTTCAGGTAAAAGAGATAGAGTCTCGTACAACAATTATTAAGCTTTGGTGCTCAGTATTCAAAGAGACATGACAGGTAGTTATTTATGCAACAAGTGTGAAAGGTAACTATTTTTCAAACTAGTGAAATAATGACACGAGTTTTAGAAGTTTACTTTTCTCGCGTTTTTCATACACTATATTTTACAATTACGTGAAAAAAATCAAATATCATTGGTGCAAAAATATTTCACGTGCTATTTTTTTTTACGTAAGGAAGATCGGTATCGATAAATCTCTGGAACTACAAAAGATAAACTTATTTTTTTATAATTACGTGAAAAAATATGATTAGTTCACTCGCAAAATATTTTAAAATAAAGCAGATTAATTAAATCTCGATTTTATGAAAATTATGGAATAGAAATTTTACTTGAAATGTTGGCATCTTATGAAAAGAGTGAAAAAAAGTACTTTTTTCACCGTTTTGGGTGAAAAAAAGTAATTTTTAATCACTGTTTCTTAAAATTATAACTTTTCGCACTCGTTTGATATTAAAATTATAGCGTAAAAATCGGATTTTTATCACGCAATTATAAAAAACAATATTTTTGCATTAGAAAAACATGTATGTCAATTTTTGAAATTTTGATGGTGCATATAAAATATTCAAAATCAAATATTTAATTTAAATGCAGACTTTAGAAAAAGATTAAAATAAAAACTATGGTTGTATTAAAGAATTTTATTCAGTAGTATTAATTTGCCTGTGCTGCAAAGTGACGAAAAAGAAAATTGAAAAAAAATTAACCTTTATAAATTTAAAAAAGTTGTAAAATCAATTTTATGAAAATATTTGAACCTTGAGATTGTATCTTCAATTTCAAAATGAAATAACGTACATGAGAAAAATCCTTGTTCAAAAGAAAACATTTTTTAAAGTTCAGAAATAAACAAATAGAAATGTATATTATTTAATTTCGAAATGTAATTAACTGAGCTTTTACTTATATTACATCTATAAGTTAAATGTAGGACTATTAAAATATTTATTCCGTTACATTAATTTAAAATTATTTGAAATGTAATTTATAATTTTTTAGGAGTATTTTCATTGAGCGGTGCTTAAAACAAGTTATTTTTAATTCTATACATTTCTCATAAATATTTTTACAATTTATTTAGGGCATAACATTTCAATACTTTTTTTTTTCTTTTAGGTAAGAAAATTGAGGATTGAGGTAATAGTTAAGAAATGGAAAGTTGGAAATGTATGAAAAAGTTACTAATAAAGTTTTTTACTGTACAAGTTTCGTTATTTTTCTTAGTTAATTTTATTTTTCATTCTATTGTACATATAAGTTTGATGATTAATCTCTAAATGAAACCTATTCAATAATTGTCTATATAAATATAAATAATTATAAACATAATTTAAAAATTCATTCTGATGTTGCTTACTAAATTTATATATTATATTAAAATAATTATAGCTTCAGAATTTTTTTAGTTACTAACACATAATTATAAAATTCAGAAGTTTTCATAACTGCCTATGCAAAACAATTAATTTATATTTAAATGGTAATTTAATAACATATATATTGTGATGACTTCAGTCTAAGTATTTAAAAAATGTAAGAGAGCAAGTCGCGACATTAAAAAATATCTGACTCGTTATAATAATTGCTTTGAAGCTACAGTACAAGAATAAGTATTTTTTAAATGTCTTCTTATCGAAAATAAATTTCTATTTTCTTTAGTCTGGACATTGTTTCTTTCTAATTTATAAATGAAACTATATATGAAAATTTTCCGATATTTTGAGTAATGGAAATAAAATTTCTTAAAAACATACTATATACATACACATTAAATAAAAAAGAAGGTACATATAAGGAAGTGGTGAAAATTGAGGAAGAAAACCAAACTATTGGTCAAAAGTAAGTACTATATAACAAATGTAAAACATTAAATAATTACTTAGTATGTACTTCTTAAGGTGCATAGCTATTTACAGCATTTCATACAGGTTATACAAAATTGTAAAAAAGTTAAGCATGTCTTAGTCATAAGGTTTGTTAATTTGCGAAAAAAAATACAACATTTTGTTATTTTAGAATAGAAAGCTTGTATCTCATGAGTAAAATTTTTTTTTACCAGTAAACAGAACTTAAGTACTATGAAGGCAAACAGTGTTAATCAAAATAAGAAAGAATATATTTATTTATTAACGAAATTTTTTTAAATATTCCTTTTACTTTACCATAAATTATTTATACGGGTTTTTATACTAACGAGCTAACAGCTGCAAATAATAATTATTGCTTTATACTATTTTTATTAGTTAAAGAAGCATTGTGTGGATAAATTATAAATTTTATATAAAATAGTATATGAAGAGAATACTCATTAAAAAGTATCTTTCGAAATCATTTTTACATTACTGAAACTGATATACATGCATTTTCATTCGTTCTTAAAAGTTAAAACAAAATATAAATACGCAAAGGAAAAATACTTTAAAAATATTTCTCATAAAATGTCATAAAAAAGGGTATAGTTCACGCAATATAAACCAGACGGCGCTGCATGCTGAAGAATGATTTTTTCCCCTGCCTAGCAGCGGGGATGCAGTGCATGACAGGGAAAGCGCCATTTTTTGGGACGTGCGCGATTTGTAGATGAAGAAAAAGCGCAATAATCGTAGATAAAAAGTAATTGTTTTTTCTTTTCGGGCTCCACTAAAGCCTCTTCTGAAAACAGGAAGCGTTTCCTGCTGAATAGCCGAAAATCCAGACTTTAGGCCACGCCTTTTATTCAAATTGCGGCGACATGCTATTGGTCCACTGCGTATTGATCGGTTCGAATTATGTTCGAAAACACTTCTCTCATTGTTTTTTTTATTTATTTTATTCTCTTTGTTTTCATCAAGAACGTGAAGTTATTTTTTAATTTCAGGAAAAAGGGATTTTTTTTATGAAATAGGGATTTTTTAAATGTCAGAATCCGTGATTCGTGGGGACATTTCTTGGAAATAAGGAAAATACCGTAATTAATGTACATGCTATTGTTTTATGCGTTGGAAATGAAAGTTTATACTTTAATGGTGTTTTTCTTTTCCTTTCTGAAAAAATGAATTAAAAATATCATGTTTTCTTAATTAAGACGTAAGCATAGTGTGTTTTATGATACGCTTAGCATATTAAAATTAAACATGGCTGACTGTTATTGAGTTTAATGGAAAAGGAGACTAGTCCATTTAAGGAAAATAAAGAGCCAAATGTAGGTGTATCAGTGCAAGATTTTACTTATTAGATTTCAACTTGACGTCATCTTTTATAAATTATTTAATTATCTTTCATAAAAAAATATCAATAAAATTGCAATTGTTGTTAATTGTAATTGAACCCTTGTTAACATCTAAAATAATGATTAACATTATTTGATCTTTTATACTAAGTCTTATTTTGTTTAATTTTAAATTTTTCATTTGTTATTAATGGTCAAGTTTGTAGAAGTTTTATTTAAAGGAAAAAAATAACTCATCAAAAAGTCTAGGGTGGCGTAAAAAGTACAGCAGTTGTAGCTGTTAAAGATGTAAAAACAAACTGTAAGCGTTTCCGGTATTATCTTCTTAAACAAAAAAAATCCTGCTTTTTGGACCTCGTAATTAAAATCCACAGTTAAGTGCGACATCCGAGATAACACCTCCACGAAACCTAGCATGTTACACATAGAATATTGAAAAATACATATTTAATTCAAATGTCGAACATAAGAAAATATGGAACAAGGAAATTATTTTTCAAAGGTTTATGTGTAAGTTTTATTTATAAATTTATTAGTAGTTCGAAAAGTAATTGAAAGTAATTATGTAAAATAGTTGGATCAAAACCTATCAGTTAGCATTCCGACATTTGGCTTGTGCGAAAAAGTCACCAAGGCCTTAGGTGACAATCTAACTAAGAGCTTTTTATGCGCCAAAAAATTTTAGCACATTACCGCTTTCTTTGTATACAAATTGTGAACAACGATGGATCAATCAGCGGAATCCCATTGCGCTTTTATGACTACTTTACTAACTTTTTTTTCTCCAATGGGGCTGCAATGTTTATGGCGGTCAAGCCTTTGAAGACTCGGCATATTCTCCAGAACTGAGAGCCATTTTTGTGTGGCACCAACTAGGCGATTCTCGCTACCAATTTTGACCCACAGATTACAATAAATCTGATCTCTCTGTGGATGTTAAAGTATGCTGAGATTTAATTTTGGCGTGAGCACCCTGGCCAAATGGGTACTCAAGTTTTTTTTTACATGTCACATAATCATATGACATGCGTGCCCAAGATTTTTCCATCCAGAAACCTCTCAGCCACTGAGCCGATCCATTACTAACTGATCCATTTATCACACAAAAAAAAATCCTTTAAATATTTGTTTTAAATAAATAAAATTTCTCGTGATATTGCTGATGTAGCAACAGAGATTTGAATGACTTAAAATTAAGTTTCAATAATAATTCAATGAGAATTTGGTTGGCAGATATATAGTAGATTGATGTCCTTCCGAATGCACCAAAAAACGGATAAAAGTACGAATTTGAAATCACTAATGGCATGCCTTTATAAAAAAAATAGTTATTTATGCAACTAGTGTGAAAAGCAAGGCCTTTTTAAACGAGTTGAGTAAATTATTTCACGAGCTATGTACGAGCGAGTTAAATAAATTAATTTCTTTTTAAAAAGGCTATTTTTGGCGTGTTGTCTTACACTATTTTTTTATAATAATAACTTGCAAAAAAAGTAGGGGAAGGTGTTGTAACTTTGACCACTTCACACATTTTAAGTTTTTTAAACTTGAATATTAAAGCTTACTTCGTTTTATATTTTTTTATTCCAATCTGTATCGTATTTTTTATTATATAATTTTTTTCAAGTTTTTAGTTTTATTTAATTATTTTTTATTCAATTTTTAAAAAATAATTACACTGTGGTTCAAAGGTACAACACATGGTTGTACTTTTGACCATGGGTTGTTGTACCTTTGACCAGTTTATAGATCATTTGAAATTCAGAGAATATATTTACAAAGAGGGTAGATAATTATGAACAGTATAGTTAAGGTTAACAAAATTCAAATTATTTAATTTTATTCACCGTATATATTCATATTCTTACCACTAGAAAAAGAATAAAAATATTTTTTAGAATAGAATATTCAAGAATCTATCTAGGAAACGATGTATAGGATGGTAGTGACATTTTATTATATTTTGAATTTTCTTTAATAGAATATTTTTTAACCCATCACCAGGCTGCCAAGTTTTTCACCAACATATATATTTTTTTAAATTATAAATTTAATAATTTTGTTAAATTTTAAAATGTCAACCTATTTATAACCATCTATTGCAGAAAAACACTCAATAAAAAAATTTAAGAAATCAATTTTTCATTAAAATTTTTTAATAATTTAAATCTGATGCAGTGAAAACAACTTTACACCTCAGCTAATTCTCTTATCCCTCAGAGGGTTAAAATTTATATGCATTTTTTTATTCCTTAGGACTTAAGTAAAAAAAATCAATTAATTTTACGAAAGTTGTAACAGTAACACATCGAAGTTGAAATGTTGAGAAATTCAGAGGAGTGTTGTACCTTTGACTTGATCAGAGGCACAACACCATGACAATGAAAATTAAAAAAAAACATGCTACAGTTTAAGAGTTAGAATAACCATTTTCAAAAAAGCTCCACAATATTTTCTTAAGGGTATAGCTAATATGTCAAATGATTTCCGTCAACAAAAACATAACACAAAAAATTTTATTAGGCAAAGACTTATGAAAAAAATACTTACATTTTTAGAATGGAAATGAATTGTTATATTGTACCTTCGTAATCCTTCGAGCCTTGAATAATCCACATTAGGATACGGAAGCCCTCCAGTGGAATAACTATATACTAAATGGACTAATTTTTATAAAATATTGCTACAAGGCCTCACAGCCTAGGTAGTCATAGAAACAATATAGTCAGAGGTACAGCACCCTCCTATTTATTAAAGTGGTATTGAAAATTAAATATGAAAAAAGTAAATTCTCTTTTGGGAAGAAAAAACAACAAAAACGTTGGTGCTGTTAATAATACTTATTTAGAATTAGAAATGCTCTGCGATAGTTATGAACTTGCAGATGATATAGAAAAGGCTGTTAACGATGCTACTTTAAATCTTCTTCTCGATAAGTCCAAAAAAGTAGGGGAGAGTGTTGTACCTTGGGACAATTTTTAAATTTTAATTTTTTTCTTCGATAATTATAGTCAAAATAAAAATTTAAAAGCAGCATTTCAACACACCAATATATTCCTATATAATATATTTTTTTAAGTTCTGGCAGCTTGAAATTAAAAAATTGCCACTCATTTAAAGTAGAGAGGATAAACTGTCCCAAGGTACAATATGATGTTGTACCTTGGGACATACTTTATAATTCAGTTAGTAGTCATACACTTGAACTAATTTACGTCTGGAAACAAACTTTATTTCAAAATACATCAGAATAAGTGCTCTTTAGAATATTTCATCACATGGAAGGAAAAAGATTTATCAGCTGTTGCCATAATTATATTTTCAAACTTCAATCATTATAAAATATATCCAAAACAAAACTGAGTTGCATTTTACATGTTTTATGGAATTGCTCTTAAAATAAATAATAAAGATATTTTTATTTATCCAAATTATTAAGAATCATGAATATGTTGCACCATGGGACCTGTCCCAAGGTACAATACGCTTTACTGTCCCAAGGTACAATACGCTTTACTGTCCCAAGGTACAATACACTACATGGTTTAAATAAAAGCAAGATAGTGGCCAATCTAAATGCATTATCATTATTTTCTCATAACCAAAATATTTAAAAATCTTCTATTTTATGAAGAAAATAAAATGCAGTTTACTCTTTGTAAAAGTACAAAAGTAAAAAATTATATTAGAATGAGAATAATATTTACTTTAGGGTAATAAAATATTATCTTTTGTCCCCAATTCATCAATTCAATTATGCTAGTTTTAAATTTTATTATGATGATGTCTGTTGGTTAAGGCTGCTATTAGAAATAAACAATGTATGAATATTGCCAATAGATTATTAGAAATTGCCGGTGTCCCAAGGTACAAGCTTCCCAAGGTACAACACTCTCCCCTATATGAAGTGTATGTTTGATTATTTATATTAGTCATTACTTTAAATTCAAGTGCAAAAAGTATTTTTTTATTGACATTGGTAATAAGACGCCGAATAAAGAATCACGTTCAAATATTTTTTTTACACCAATCAGAAAGCCGCCGAATTAAATATCACACTCAAATAAAGAACTTTATACCAATCAGATGCCATTATTTACTTTGTCGCATTAGTGCGTAAACGTAACTTTGAAACACGATTTCGTTACAAGTAACACTTTTGCCATGATTATTGATTTGAAAAAGTTAGTATTTTTGCACGATAACATTCATATGAGTTTTCAATTTCAAATTGGAATCAATACATAAATCCTAATATTTAATACTGTTGACATATAGAAGTTTATGACACTGACAGTTAGGTTTAATTTTTTTTGCAATATAATGTGTGATATTTTAAATTAAGATCAACATGTGATTGAATTAAGCTAAAATTAATATATTTAGCTTTATTAAGATTTAGACTTAGATCGTTAGCATTAAACCAAGTTTCAATTTCAATTAAGTCAGATACAACAATTAACAACACATACAGTTTACAACAGATACAACAGTTACAGTTTACAAATATATTTGTATCTTTTTAATAATTGCAGTGATTAATTAAGAGGACTCCCTTGAAAATCGTAATGTTATTCCTATGGAAAACATTCGCAAGTCAATTACCGCCACAATTTTAATAAAAGGTGACTAGTTTCTTGTATCATTGTAAAGAACGAAAGGAACTAAAAGGCTAAAATTAATTTGTTTTGTGAAAATCACATATTTAGTATTTTTAATAATTTTTTGAAGTTAGTAAAAAATGGAGTAAGCATTCAGTTCCAATTTTAATAAATTATTAAAAATACTAAATACGTGATTTTCACAAAACAAATTAATTTTAGCCTTTTAATCTCTTTCGTTCTTTACAATGATGCAAGAAACTAGTAACTTTTTAATAAAATTGTGGCGGTAATTGACTTGCAAATATTCTCCATAGGAATAACATTACGATTTTCAAGATGTGAAATCCCAAGGGAGTCCTCTTAAGTTAAATGATAGTAGGTTATTTTTAGTTCATTTACAACTTATTGTTTCTTCTCTTTGGATACTGGGGTATTTAAAATTGTATAGACTAACAAGAAATCTTAGTTCAGCTTTGGTGCCTCTGGGTTCCGGTTCGAATCCCGAAAAGGCAAGGATGTTTGTGTTTATCGAGTGTATGCGGAGTCCGTGCTCGTTAAACCTGTTGGCTCCAAAAGTCCTATGGGCGGTCATTGCGCAGTTTCACCCGGGCGCAGGTCCCTGGAGACTCATTCCCTCCCCGTTAGGGACATGTCTAAATTGTGGAGGTGGCGCACGATAGATGGCAGCATCTGTCACGTATGCGTATGTTGTGCCTGTCTTACTTGACGAAGGTTTATAGGCGGGTCTCTGACCAAGCACACAAGCCTGAAAATATCTGTCTACCGACCAACCAACTTAGTTCAGTAACATCTAAATTTGTACTCCATAAATTGCAGCAAAATTTGCAGCTTTGTGTTCCAATTTAATTTCATTTATTCTTCATATACTGGATTTATGGAATAATTCATGCACATTTCCCACGCTAATAAAAGACCCAACATCACAAACGAATTTCTCCTATTTAAACCCCTAACTGGGTTTCATGCAAAGGTTAAATTAAATATTAGATTCCAAGAAAGAGCAATACCATTACAAATTTCTGAAAGCATAATCTCATATTCTAAGAAACGTCGTGATACATGTCCTTTGAGAGATCGCTTTGAAGGCGGCACATTTTCTTTGATGTCTTACAACGGAGGATCGCAATAAAAGGCAAGAACTTCTGAAAGAATTAAAATTGCCTCCCTTTCTGTAATTTCTAGTGAGATTCATATACACTGCTCAAAACAATTAGGGGAGCACATGCTTTAAACCCTTTCGCTCCCAATGATTCCATTGGGAATCATCAGCTTGTGATTTTTTTCTGACTAAGTTAAATTCGCAACTTATGTATCGTTAGATACATCATTATATGGAAGAATAACGTATTTTGAAGAATTTAATGTTTTTTTTTTTAATATTAATGAAAATATGAAAAATATGGTAAAATAAATTTCACTTTAAAACAGTTTTAGAAAATAAATTGACCCTAAATTTTTCATGCTTGCATTTTTTAGATGTTTAAAAATATATTTCAACTATTTTTAACAAAAAAAGTTTTGAAAAAATTATTGTTATAATTTATTAAAAAGTTATTATTCCATTTCCCCCCCTTTAAATTTAAGTATTAAAATTTTTAAGATTTTTTCTCCTGTTTTTGCTATTTCATTTCGAATGCATAGTGAACTTATTTAACAAATTTCAGATTTATAGGATAAAAATTAAAGAGTTGGGAGTGAAGTTAAAGTTGGAATTAAAAAGTGCTCCCCTAATTGTTTTGAGCAGTGTAGTTCGGATAGACAGACAAAAAAGTAGAAAATATGGTTGGTTGGTAGACATATATGTGGATGTTCGTGTGCTTGGTCAGAGACCCGCTTATAAACCTTCGTCAAGTAAGACAGGCACAACACACGCACACGTGACAGATGCTGCCATCTATCGCCATCTCCACATTTTATACATGACCGTGAAAGAGAGGGAAATAGTTTCCCGGGACCTGTACCCATGGGAAACTGCGCCATGACCTTCCACAGGACCTTCGGACCCACTGATTTAACGAGCACGTACTCCGCATATACTGGGTGGATCTTCAGTGGTATCGGGACTCGATCGCGATACCTTCCGATTCCGAGAACGAGGCCTTAACCACTCGGCTATCCACGGCCATAAAAGATGGTATCTGATGTAATAACTTTCAAATAAAAAAATCGTATTGAGCTGTTATACTTGAAGTTGAAACATACCGCCTTAGGACAGATGATTGACGAAAAATCTTACAGACAGACATGCCCAAAGCATAAAAGATAGACCATCTGATGTCATATCTTTCAAACACAAAAATAAATACTTTTTAAAATAGGACTCTTAGAGAGAGAGAGAGAGGAACTGACATTATAACAGACCATATAATAAAGCCCAGATGGACAGATGGACGGAAAAGCGTACGCAGTATTGCAACAAATATGACATCGACTTCCTTGTTGGCAGATAGGGGTGTCTGATAAGAGGTGCTCGTGGAATTTTAAAATTTCCAATCCTGGCGTTCAAATGAGTAGACAGTTGTGAAAAACGGATGGACTGACCATTGACCAAACCCTTCCTGCTGAAAGTATGGTCTACAATGCCGAGTAGGTTACCCAGATTTGGCGACACTTCCCATTTTATGTTAATCGCAAAGAGTTTTTTGGTATCACAGTTTTATGACTACTTTGGGGTTCAGACAGGACGGGAGGCCCTTTATTGTGCAAAATGAAGAAATACACCGTTTTAGTTTTGATCCCGGAACTATTGTATGCTACAGTGGTGGAAATTGATTTATGAACTGGCAGTTTTTTAACAGTATTTCTTTATTAAATGCGTTTTTATCGATTTAAATTTCATACACTATACAGGCTTTGTATTATAAATTATATTCGTAAATAAAATTTTATATAATTTCGTAAACAATTTATTTTGTTGATATTTTAGTTTTAGCATAGGGAAATTGATTTATGAACTTTTACATGAAATCTCCATTAATAATTACTAAAACTATTTTTTTTTCGTTATTTCTTCCTTGATTTGTATTTTTATAGACAACACGAAACTTTGGGTCAAGTTTTGGTCAAGCAATTTCCAGTTTTTAATGATTAAGTCCTTCTATTCCATAACTGATACACACTCCATCGACACCATACTCCATTTGAGTAAATTATTCATACCAATTGATCTCAGACATTATTCTTTGGGTTTAAGTCATGGCTATTGACAGGATGATCTAAATTAACACCATTTTGTACATTAAACCATTCTTCCATTTCGTTTTAAATGTGGATAATTGCATCATCATGCATAAAAATAGAATCAAAAGTTTAGTTTTGCCACGCAAAAAGGAATCAAAGAATTTTTTTAGAACTAATCTGCAATAAAGTGATGTTTGTCAGCCCTTCAGAAACAAAACCTTGTTTCTCCAATCATAAGATATCGTTGCCCAAACCATCAAACTTCCACCACTAACATTTCTGCCAAAGACAGATCTTGGTTATTTTCGAAGATCCTTCCAATAACAGTTTAAACCATCACGTCCATCCAAATTGAACGATTTTCATCAGGAAATTGCACTTTTTTTCCCATTTCTCGCAATGCACTCCCACCCAATCCATTTTCATGTAGTTATGACCATATTTTAATAGCCTGTTCTTATGGTGAAAAGTCAGCTTTGGAGCAGCCTTCATTTTGGAACATTTCAAGTTCGACGACGATCTCAATATTTGTCCTACTCTTCTGGGAGTTACAGGAAGTGATAGTTCATAACAAATTCGTCCTGTAATGCACAAATGCTGCCACAAATGGTAACTTTTTGGGATCCAAGTCCAATAATCGTGCTTTTGTGCCTCGTCCCACGAGTGTTACACCTTTTTTATTGATGGTTTTTGCCGTAGTCAGAATGATTCTTCAAATATTTATGAATTATATTTATTGATCGTTTAGTTAATATGCTGATTTCTCTTACAGATTTGCTATAATATTATATAAGGGTCATTTTTTACCTTTTTGGCTTCAGGCAGTCCCGCAAGCTTTCCTATTTAGTAAAATGGGAATAAAACAGATAAATTTCAACGAAGTTGGCCTTAATATTATTTATAAGCATTGATAGTAAGCCCCCCTGAAGTTCAAATGAATAACTAGTTAAAATATTTGGTACCTGGGTTCAAAATAAATATGAGTTCATAAATCAATTTCCACCATTTGACATGCTTAAAAACTAAAAATAGATATATTTTTATGAAATATCATTTTTTGAAAAAAATTATGTGTGAAAATCCTTTATTATACTCTGAATATACAACACACAAAATTCGAATTGTGAGCACTTAATACAAAGCGATATCTGGTGAAAAGAGTGTTAGTTCATAAATCAATTTCCACCACTGTAGCTCATACCGAACTGTGAAGGCTGTCGGTTTGTCTGCGACAAATTATTTTATCGGTCGCGAGGGCTTGTATTAGGTATTGGTGCTGATTGCCACAGTACACCCCCTCCAGTGAGTCGCAGGAGGAACGATTAATGTGGGGTGTTGATGATTCAAACTGCTTTTAATCTCATGACTTGTTTTGGTTTGCAAGAAGGTTGGCAGATGACCCCACGAAGAATTTCACTCTTAAAACAAACGATCGATTTTAAACTCAGTCTGAGTAAACTTTCCCTTTTCCAGTGTCGAAAATGCACTTCGCCTACAGGAGTGGATTTTACTCCCTTGTTTTAAGACTGTTGATTCTTTCTGGCTGGGAATGGAATGTAATGTAATAAGGCCAGGGTGGAGAGTGAGTGAAAAAAAACACAAGGGGGTCGTCAGATAGTTGGCCTTTGTTCTTTTCCGGTGGTGTTCTGTATTTTTTTGGCATAGATCTCATGCTCATTGTAATTCTCTTGTATGTGAGATAACGCTCTTATAGTTGGAAATATTTGGGGGGGGGATGTGAATCTATCTAAAATAAATTAATCTACTATTCTTGTATATTTCCATAACTTGTAGCGTTAAGGAGTTTATTTAAACTATTTTATTAAAATTTGCGCAAAAAAATCGGTGTCTACTAACTAAAAGGGCTGCTTTCTTGAAACTACCCCGACCAACAGCCCTACAGCTCGTTTTTGAAACAAAACAAAAATTCGTTTTTGCCACGAAAAGACCTTGTACAGTGGTGGAAATTGATTTATGAACTGACTGTTTTTTAACAGTATTTCTTTATTAAATGCATTTTTATCGATTTAAATTTTATATACTATACAGGCTTTGCATTATAAACTATACACGTAAATAAAATTTTACATAAATTCGTAAACAATTTATTTTGTTGACATTTTAGTTTTAGTATAGGGAAATTGATTTATGAACTTTTGCATTCAATCTCAATTAATAATTGCTAAAACTATTTTTTGTCGCTAATGCTTCCTTGATTTTGTTTTTCATAGACAACACAAAACTTTGGGTCAAGTTTTGGTCAAGCAATTTGCAGTTTTTAATGATTAAGTCCTTCTATTCCATAACTGATGCACACTTCATTAAAACCATACTCCATTTGAGTAAATTATTCAAACCAATTGATCTCAGACATTATTCTTGGGGTTTAAGTCCTGACTATTGGCAGGATGATCTAAATGAACAACACTTAGTTCATTAAACAGTCTTTAATTGCGTTTGAAATGTGGATACTTGCATTATCATGCATAAAAATCTAATCAAAAGCAAAGTTTTGCAACGCAAAAAGGAATTAAAGAATTTTCTAGAACTAATCTGCAATAAAGTGATGTTTGTCAGCAATTCAGAAACATAACCTTGTTTCTTCAATCATAAGATATCGGGGCCCAAACCATCAAACTTCCACCACTAACATTTCTGCTGAAGACAGATCTTGGTTATTTCCGAAGATCCTTTAAATAACATTTTAAACCATCACGTCCATCCAAATTAAACTTTTTTCATCAGCAAATGTCACTTTTTTCCCATTTCTCTCCCTCCACCTCCACCCAATCCATTTTCATGTAGTTACGACTATATTTTAATAGCCTGTTCTTATTGTGAAGAGCAAGCTTTGGACCAGCCTTCATTTTGGAACATTTCAAGTTCGACGACGATATCAATACTTGTCCTACTCTTCTGGGAGTTACAGGAAGTGATTGTTCATAACAAATTCGCCCTGCAATGCACAATAAATGCTGACACAAATGGTAACTTTTTGGGATACCAGTCCAATAATCCTGCTTTTGTCCCTCGTCCCACGAGGGTTACACCTTTTTTAATGATGGTTTTTGCCGAAGTCAGAATGATTCTTCAACTATTTATGAATTATATTTATTGATCTTTTAATTAGTATGCTAATTTCTCTTACAGATTTGTTACAATATTATATAAGGGTCATTTTTTACCTTTTTGGTTTCAGGCAGTCCCGCAAGCTTTCCTATTTAGTAAAATGGGAATAAAACAGATAAATTTCAACAAATTTGGCCTTAATCTTATTTATAAACACTGATAGTAAGCTCCCCTGAAGTTCAAATGAAGAACTAGTTAAAATATTTGGTACCTGGGTTCAAAATAAATTTGAGTTCATAAATCAATTTCCATCATTTGACATGCTTAAAAACTAAAATTAGATATATTTTTATTTAATATCATTTTTTGAAAAAAAATATGTGTGAAATTCCTTTATTGTGCTCTGAATATCCAACATACAAAATTTGAATTGTTAGCACTTAATACAAAGCGATATCTGGTGAAAAGAATGTTAGTTCATAAATCAATTTCCACCACTGTAGTCCAGGTTTCCTTTGAAGCTTACCGAATCCAAATAGACACAACGGCCTTGGACCGTATTATCCACCAAAAGGACCTGCATATCACAGTGTTCACAGGTTCTGGGGTGTCATACGTATACGTGTATACGCGGTCTATGATGGCGAACCTGAGATTCACCATTACTTCTGACAAGGGCTTTAGATTGTTCCACCACCCGATATCCGCAATAAAAATTCACGTGTCTGCCCAGTTTTGAACTCTGAATCCCTTGCGTGCAAGTCCAATAATGATCAGAGGTAGCAATGGATATTTGTTCTGTAATTATTCAGAGGTAGCAATGGATATTTGTTCTGACTGCCACAAACTTGTTTTTCAACCCTCCCTTTCCTAATCTCAATTCTCAGAAAGACAAATACGTGTCGAAACAAAGTATCATTCAAACTAGAATGTTAATTGGAAATGTATCAAGTTTTTGATGCAGTCTTAATCATCGGTTTTGCATTGGCCCTTTAAATGTAGACACATAGTATCTATGCAACTGCAGCCAAATTCCCACAAACACGTACTTCCCTATCCCCGAGGATTTTCAAGGGAAGACCTCTATTAATCGTCCACACACCTACAAATTAAATCCATCAGAGATTCACCCGAATACATACAGACCCCAAGCCAAAATTGTCCATTAGCCCGAAAGATAAAAAACCGCTTCGTAATAATACCGAGAAAAACTCGACCGCTAATTCCCCTGCTAATGGTGACACTTCATCTCCAAGAAGGAATGGATCCATCAATGTTTGTCCTACTGCATAATGCAACAGCGGCATTTGATCAAAGACGTCTGATGAGGAAAGACTGGTGAACATTTGTAAACTAAACTACGACCACTACCCCTAAGTCACATGATTTGGCATAAGATATTAAAATTTTTCCAAACCCGGTTACTCAACATAATTAAATAATTTCAGTTTATTTTATAGATAACGATTTTTTTTCAATAAATGGTAGGGTAGACTGACCAGTGAGTGAACAGACCCCAGTGAATGGTAATGGTAATGTAAACGTTTCCGGCTGCCTATTTCTAGCCTCCGTCAGGAGCTTTAACACAGCCAATAACGTCTTGTATTTTAGAACCCTGGTCAAGTGACGAGATCGACAACTGAGCGGGCACCCAACGGAAACTTCGAGCGACATCGTATGCTGACACCGTCGGGACTTTGGACTCCACAGATTTAACGAGCACGTCTGTCCCAGTGTACTCGGGCCCATCCGTCACGAGTTGGATTTTTTCTACTATTTCCAGCACAGATATCCGATTTATAGGATGACTGGTAGTAAGTGGGATTCGAACCTGAGAAGGTTGGATCCTGAGGCTCACGCCTTAACCACTCGGCCACGGAGAGGCCCCAGTGAATGAACATTTGGTAAATATAATTAAAAAAATAATGATTGAAAATCATTCCACTAGATGGATTGGCAACACTGACGTCCTCCCAGGTTGTAGGAAGCTATCTGACATATGGCTGGTTGTCCTGGTCTTTATATCCTGGTGTTCATTCACTGGCAAACGTGACGCTTTAAACGTTCATTAGCTGGTTAGTCTACCCTATTAACCATTTTTCAAAACCCGGATACTCAACATAATTAAATAATTTCAGTTTATTTTATATATAACCAAATTTTTTCAATAAAAAGTAGCTTTCAAAAAACTTTATATGTTTTAGAGGTATTGCTGAAAAACGAAAACCTCTACAAATCCTTTAACAGAATTCTAGCGTATCAAATATATTTATTTTCGAGTAGTAATTGAAAATCGTGTAGTGTTTCAAATGCCTAGATTTTATTTAAACATGCCCAGTTCATCTCAATTCAGGTCGTTGCAATGAAGATGGTCCATTCGGAAATGCGAAAGTCGTAGTCGAAACTTCTGGCTGGGGTGGTGCTTTGAAATATTTATATGCAGCCCTATTATCTTTGTGTTAATGAAATTGCTTGTTGTGTCTATTATTTCGAAGAGGGTGGGTTCAGTGGCAGATACGGTGGTCCGTTACTCCGTTAGTTTACTGTAGACAGAGGACAGTTTTTCTAATAGTAAATTTTTTTTCTTTACAGACATAGTCTTATTTTGTGCGAAATATGAATAATAACCTAAAATAACCCATGAATAATAACATTAAAATTTTTGTTAACTTTACAATATGCTATCTTAGAATTCAAGATTTTTGTTGAAGGTAATAGCCATCATTTAAAATTCAAATTTTGTTACAACAAAATTTCTAAACCATCGAAAAAGTATGCTATATGCGAAATTTATTCAAAAACTCCCTCCGTTGGAAAATTCACAAACTATTATTTTTATTCGATCAAACATATTCACACAACTTCACTATTTTCCATAAATAATATTAACCTTATTATGAGCAATAGTTTTGTCCGTAAACAACTTTAAAGTAAAACAGATTTCTCCATTCGACCATAAGGTTCTCAACCTTCTGAGAGTTTAGCAAATGGACAAAATTTCAAAATTGATTTCGTTGCATTGAACAAAGTAACCATAGATTTTTAAAAGTTATTTGTGGAGTTAAAAAAATTGGCATTTCCTAGACAGGGGGTTTAATAACTCTATACCTCACATTATAGTAGAAGGGTTATCTCTGAAAAAAAAACCTAAACAATGAATATTATTTAATCACATTAAATGTAACTGGAAATCTTATAATAAGAAAAATACAAAAAAAAACATAACGGAAGACAGTCAACAAACAAACACACTTAAAAAACAAGCTGCCGCCCATACACAAACCTATAATCTTTCAATTACTAAACTCAAGCATGTTCCTCAATTCATTATCAAAAGTACGAAACCCAGGTGTGCCGTTAAGAGGTCACTTACGAATTAAAAAAAACGAGAAGATGACCAAATCAATTCGTTAGTTTGCTTCTGGACGGACGGACAAGGAGGAAACGTGATGGAGTCAACCAAAAAAAAAAAAGAACTGTTTGCTCTGTCCCTTTGTGAAGAGATAGACAGGTAAAAAAAATCGTTATATCTATGTCATAAATACCAACAGCAGCACCACCTGGCTAGTGGTTGTTTGCATAGGATCGGAAAGTGGTTGAATAAACAAGGAGATTGGTGATGATAGTGGAAGATAAAGCTTTTAACCAAGAGTGTCGCCTTTTTTGGTGTCTAGCTACCGGTGTTGGGACCTAGGAGGATGGAAAGAACAGGAGTAGTCATGTGGCTTTCGGCGTGAAGCGAAAAAGCTTTCCCCTCCCTCTTGGGAGAAAGGGACCTTTATCTACCCCACTTTTACATGGTGTTCTATGGGAGAAATTACGATTTTTCATTTTAAATGAAAAAAATGTGATCACATTATGGAAAACGTATACACATATGTATATTTCTAAAGCTTAGTAGATATACATGTATTATTTAAAATACAATAACAAATAAACACCCAAAACTAGGCGATATTAATATTGGTTCTTCTGAAAATCTTAAAATTATTTTGTTATAACTTGATTTTTTTAAAAATCTTTAATTAAATTTTAAAAATCTACTGTTCATCATTAAATGTTTAATATTTTTGATAAAAGAGATTTTTTTAACGAATATATATTAGAACTTTTATTTAAGTTGCATATGAAATGCGAAATAAAGTAATCTTATTATTATATTTTATTCGTATTACTTGCGTATATTCTTTTTATTAAACAATTTTAATTAATGATAGCCAGTAAATGCTTAAAACTGATGTGATTACTATTTTTGATGTATACGTGTTAGTTTTAATGAAGTTAATATATTAAGTATTTTTTTAAAAAATTTACAATTAATTACTGTGATACTTATGCTACCAAACCACTAATACTTGTAACATAGCTAATAAAAATATAAGGTATATACAAAACAATAATTTATTTATGTTCCGTTAATTAGTGTATACATGTAAAATCTATTCATTGAATCGATTTTGAGTACTTCAATTATATACATTCCGTTAAATTTTTTATATTGTAAAAGTCCCTAATAAGAATTCCCTCTTGGAATTAAGTAAATAATTTAAACAGATCCAGTATAGATTTAAAATTGAATGAATATTTTTTGAATATAACTTCAATTGTAAACATTGTATCATAGAATATTATTTAAAAAAGAAAGAAATCTTTATTAGTGGATTTTCTATTTTATTCATAAAAATAGTGACAAACATAACATAAAAACCTGCTAATTAACTCTATTTAAGCAACTTTAATTGTAAAAATTCCATTTAATGTATTTTTGATTAAAATTATTAGTTGATTTTTTTTTATTCATAAAAATAGCCACAAGTTGATTTAGTATGTGAAGTATCGCAGTAATTATTTCAAATTAGTAAAAAAAAAATACTTAATATATTAGCTTTTTAAAAATAACAAGTAGACACCAAAAAAGTAATCAAATCAGTTTTAAGCGTTTATTGGTTATCATTAATTAAAATTGTTTAATAAAAAGAATATACGCAAGTAATACGAATAAAATATAATAATAAGATTACTTTATTTCGCATTTCATATGCAACTTAAATAAAAGTTCTAATATATATTCGTTAAAAAAATCTCTTTTATCAAAAATATTAAACATTTAATGATGAACAGTAGATTTTTAAAATTTAATTAAAGATTTTTAAAAAAATCCGAGTTATAATTAAATAATTTTAAGATTTCCAGAGGAACCAATATTATAATATCGCCTAGTTTTGGGTGTTTATTTTTAATTGTATTTTAAATAATACATATATATCTACTGAGCATATTAGAAATATACATATGTGTATTCGTTTTTCATTATGTGATAACATTTTTTTCATTTAAAACGAAAAATCGTAAATTCTCCCATCGAACCCCATGTTAACTAGGGGTAGATATTGATAACAGCCTTCCCCCGGTTCCCCTCCACCTCTGGCTTCACTCAGTTCCCGTACGTTTCAATCCGCGTGACTACTCCTGTTCTTTCCATCCTCCTAGGTTGGGACCGTTATGTGCTTCAAGGAAACGGACACCTGTCCAGATATGTTCTGACTGTGGGAGATGTTGCATACAAAGAGTTCTACAATAAGGTAGAGACTGAACCTGACAACAGCACCAAGTGCCAACAAGCAGAAAATATAGGGTAGCATGTGGCGGCCCGATGGCCGAGTGGTTTGAATCGCAGAAAATAACGCTAGCAGTCCATGCGTTGTAACGGGTGAGGGTTCGAAACCCGCCTTTGCCCTGGGTGTACCTCCTTTCTCAGTATCAAAATTATAAATTAGCTAGCATATTTGTCACTCTATTCGGGCTCCGTAGTGAGCCATGGCTGACGATGGCAGCTCAGCGCGAGTCGTTCCTCTACCTTACTTTAAAACTCTTTGGTTACATACCCAGCATTCTATAACAGAAACAATACGAATTAACTCCAATGAAGTTTGGTTTTGCTAGTTGAATTAGCGACTAACTAGAGAGAGAGAGAGAGCTAGACGAAAAAGATTGGCGAAGAAAGAATGAGGACCATTGTTTAAAACCCTGATGGTCAAGTACACAATACGTAGCTCGGAACTCGGTCGATACCTCATAACCAAGCGCAACATCAAGTTCTGTTGAGTTCAGTTATTATCGCATTCAACGGAAGTCTTTATTTCGAACCACAGTCAAGTGACGAGACTACATTCAAGTGGACACACAACTTTTGAGTCATTCCACGTCAAATCGACCAGCTCAAAATCTTCATGTCACAGAATTCTACTTTGATTTTTTCCAAGTACTAGGGACAAATTTATTAGACACTTATTTTTTATTTTTTCAAAATTCCAAGAATTAAGAAGGTTATGATTTTTTGAAACCGAAAAGTTAAGCCTAACTCTTTTCTCATTTAGCATTGCGGTCTGTGGGAAATTGAGTATTTTCGAACGATTATAACTAAAAAGGGTAACCTGGGAACAACTAATAATTTTTTTTATGGAATACTATTACTAATGGTAACATTTTAGTAAAGTGCGCTGTTGTTCCCAAAACTCCTTCTACTAAAATTATTTTTTAAAAGTCAGAGGAGAATAACATTAGTTCGAATGGAGAAATGGGTACAATAGGTTTGTGCATATGAAAGAATATGTGCTAGCGACTAGAATTTTTTAATGAAGTATTAATATTAAAATTTCTCATATAATAGCAAACATTTTTTTAAATACTTCGTGTTATTGAAGAATGTATTTTTCCTCCTTTCAAATTTTATTTTATATATTTTTTTAGTTAATATAAATATCAATTGAAATTTCAAAGGTACAAGAGACATTTTTCAATAATACAAAGTGTTTAAAAATATTTGCTATGGTATTTTAAATTTTAATATTATTATATTATTACTTAGTTTTTAAAAAATCCTATCGCCTGCATATATTCTTCCATTATACACAAACCTATTGCACCCAATTCTCCATTGGGAACTAATGTTATTATCCTCTGACTTTGAAACAAATAATTTCAGCTGAAGGAGTTTTGGGAACAACAGCACACTTTACCAAAATGTTACCATTAGTAATAGTGTTCACAAACATTTATTAGTTGTTCACAGGTTACCCTTTTTAGTTATACTCGTTCGAAAATACTCAATTTCCCATAGACCGCAATGCTAAATGAGAAAAGGTTGGGCTTAACTTTTCGGTTTCAAAAAATCATAACTTTCTTAATTTTTGGAATTTTGAAAAAATAAAAAATACGTGTCGAATAAATTTGTCCCTAGTACTTGGAAAAAAAATCAAGATGGAATTCTGGGACATGAAGATTTTGAGCTGGTCGATTTTACGTGGATGGACTCTTTTAGGAGCTACACAGTACGCAGCTCGGAACTTTGAAGCACTTTAACCTTGCCCTACCTCTATACGACACGGGGCATTATTCATACGACGTTTTAGCTGAACAGGCCGTTCATAGGTAGTTATTTTGAAAGGTCCGGCTCCCCCGAAGATGGGTCCTTTCGTATAAAAGGCAAGCTTCTTATATCGCTGGAGGGGAGGGGCAATTTTCTCCAGACGACCTGCACCCATGGTAATCTGCGCTATGACCGACCACAGGACTTTCGGACCAACAGATTTAACGAGCACGTACTCTGCATGTACTTAGGACAACACAAATATCCATGCCTTATCGAGATTCGAACCCTGGCCCACTCCCTTACCTATTGGTCTTCACAGTCGCTCGAAACTTCTAGCACCACCTCGTTTCGTAAGATTGGAGTTCATAAAATATCGGTTGCATTTTTGCCGAACCGGCTCGTAGGTCCCTTATATGAGGTCGTGTAGCTCTAGTGCGACATTTTGTCATCAAACCTTTTATGAGGAGTTCTTGCGTACCCAGCATGAAATATGTTTGAGAAAAAAAATTGAAACTGATTTTTTTTTAATCTGGTTTTTATTCAGTTTTAAACATATCTTTTTTAATCATATAAAAACGGAGCAACATAGTTTACTTCATTAGCTTCAATTGAGCATCACTTTTAGGATATCTGTAAACCGTTCCAAGACAAAAGGATGATCTTGTAAATTAAATGAGTTCGGGGGAAAATACTAACATTATTTTTGGGTATTGATCTTTCATAACTACCCCGACGGGTTCTATGAAAGAACATTTTTCCTAAAAACCTAAAATTCATTTTATAGACTACATAATTAAAAGGGTACAATCATACCCAACATGAGACACGAAAAATAAAAAAAATAATAAGCAGATCAGTAGCCTTAGATGGACTTTACTTTGCATAATCCGTTAATTATGTTCTACATACATCCCCCTTTAAGGGGTCATAAGAGTCTTAAAAATGTGCAAAGAAGGTAATACAAACATAGTTTTCAATTTCATATAATTTTTTAACTACTCAATATATAAGTATAATTTTTTATATGTAATTTTATAAGATTTATTTATTATAATTTTTTTTTTAAATTTATGAAACTTTATCCAAAAGTAAAATAAATAATAACAAACATAAAACTATTTACAAAATTTGAAAACATTGGGATTAGGCTTGTGCGGCACATATTTAGGTCAAAATTGAAGAAATGACCAAGAAAATGACTTAATATTGTTCAAATATGTACACGCAAAGACTTATACCTAATTTCTAAGCTCACTTTTAATTAAAAAATATTTTTAAAAAAATTTCAAATCAAAATTTTAAAATTTTTATTAATTTTTTAAAAAAAAGTTCTTAAAATAATTTATAATTAAAATTGAGCCTAGAAATTAGGTATATGTCTTGGTACATATTTGTACAATATAAAGTCATTTTCTTGGTAATTTCTTCAATTTTGACCTCAAAATGTAGCGCGCTAGCTTAATCCCAATGTTTTCAAATTTTGTAAATAGTTTTATGTTTGTTATCATTTATTTTAGTTTTGGCTGAAGTTTCATAAATTTTAATTTTTTTAAATAAATATTATAGAATTGCATATAAAAAAATATACTTGTATATTGAGTAGTTAAAAAGTTATATGAAATTGGAACTATGTTTTGAAGTACCTTCTTCGCACATTTTTAAGACTCCTATGACTCCTCAAGGCCACCTGCAAACCATTCCGACAATACGAAGATTCCGACAATACGAGACAATACGAAGATCCTTTAAATATGAACAATTTAGGGGGGATGGGTAACATTTTACTTCGTTCTGATCTTTAATAATTACACAGACTGCTTTCATGTTAGAACGTTTTTTCTGGTAGATGAAACTTATTTTATAGGCAACACAATTAAAAGGATTCAATCCAACGCAAGGCATGATAAACAAAAAGAAGCCGAACAGACGCTTTCTACTGACGTGACTTTGCATAATTCGTTCGTTATTTATATATCTAGAAGCCAACTGACCATCCCTTTCTAGCCACCTGCAAACCAAGCAAAACAAATTGAAGACCCCTTAAATATGAATAAGTTAGGAGAAAAATTAATAAATTTTTTTACTATAATCTTTCATAACTACCCAGACGGCTTTTGCGTAAGAGCCTTTTCCTAGTAAACTAAAATTCTTTTATAGGAAACATATTAAAAGAATTCGATCATATTCAGCGCGAGGCATGGAAAACAAAAGGAAGCCGAGCAGAAGCCTTTCAAGGGCGTGACTTTGCATAATCCGTTCGTTATGCATACATCCACAAGCCAACTAACTATACCTTTTTAGACCACCTGCAAACCATGCAAGACAAAATTAAAGACCCTTTAAATAGAAATATGTTTTGGGGAAAATTATTGAGTTCTTTTTGCTTTTGATCTTCCATAACTTCAAGAACTGCTTCCATGCAAGGACATTATTCCAGAAACCTAAAATTCATTTTATAAACAACACTATTGATTGGATTCAATCCTTTACCCTACACGATGCATGGGAAGCAAAAGGACGCCGAGCAGACGCCTTCAATAGACGTGACTTTGCATAATCCCGTTAATTACGCATACATGCAGAAGCCAACTGACCATTCCTTTTTGACCATCTGCAAACCATTCCAAGCCAAAACGAAGAAATATAAATAAGTTTGGAGTAAAAAGGTTTAACATTTCTTTTCGTTCTGATCTTCCATAATTACACAGACTGTTTCCATGTATCAATAACACCATTTTTCTAGTAACCGACATACATTTTATAGACAACGTAATAAAAAGGATTCAATCATACCCAACACGAGGCATGAGAAACAAAAAAGAAGCCGAACAGACGCCTTCGACGGACGTGACTTTGCATAATCCGTTAATTATGCATACATACAGAAGCCAACTGACCATTCCTTTCAGACCACCTGCAAACCAATCCAAAACACAACTAAGACTCCTTCAAAGATAAATAAGTTTGGGGAAAAATTGGTTATTCTTTTTTTGCCCTTTACCTTCCATTAATTCCCAGACTATTTCATGTAAGTACATTATTCTAGTAACCTAAAATTCATTTTATGGACAACATAATTAAAAGGATTCCATCATACCCAACATGGGAAACAAAAAGAAGCCGAACAGACGCCTTCGACGGACGTGACTTTGCATAATCCGTTAATTATGCATACATCCAGAAGCCAACTGACCATCACTTTCAGACCATCTGCGGACCGCACCGAAACAAAACCACCTGCTTGTTAATTTGCATACGTTGTTTCGCATGCGGCGTTTACACGGGCTAAGTCTAGACTGGGCGTTGGCCATTACAAAAGTATTAAACATTGGTACATAAGCATATGGCAGAAATGCAGGGAAGAAATCTCGTCATAAATGGGGTTTAGAGTTTGATTGATTGAAGATTTAAATATTTTTTAGGCTCTTTTATGCGTGAATGGTTGCTTTGCTACTTGTTAGGTTTGAGTTCTGAAGGTAAATTTTTGAGTGTTACCCATCAGAAAGTTGAGTGACGGAATGACGTATGATAGACGGAAAATTGATGATGAGAATTTAGTTATCAATTTTTGACACTGATATCGGAAAATTGTATTTTGAAATGGAAACATATTAATTGTTACAGGGCAGTTGGAGGATGAGACATTTTGTGCATTAGAATAAGGCAGATGTTTCAATGATGAAAGTTAGAGTAAAAAATATAAGAATTTTGTTTTGTGAAAAAGTATTGGGATTTTTAAGGGAAAGCTCGCAACTTACGGAAGTATTAGACATATGTACACCAAGCATATGGCAGAAATGAAGGGAAGAAATCTTGTCATAAATGGGCATAGAGTTTGATTGATTAAAGATTTAAACACTTTATAGGCTCTTTTTTGCGCGAATGGTTGCTTTGCTACTTGTTAGGTTTGAGTTCTGAAGGTAAGTTTTTGAGTGTTACCTATCAGGAAAAGTTGAGTGACTGAATGACGTATGATAGACGGAAAATTGATGATGAGAACTGAGTTATCAATTTTGGACACTGATATCGGATAATTATACGTTAAAATGGAAACATATTGATTGTTACAGGGCAGTTGGAGGATGAGACATTTTGTGCATTAGAATAAGGCAGATGTTTCAATGATGAAAAGTTAGAGTAAAACAATTTATAAGAATTTTGTTTTTGGTGTGTGTGAAAATTACTTGGGATTATTTTAAACGTAAAAGCTTGCAACTTGAGGAAAGTCTGCTGAAATGTGCTGAAAACCACTTAAGAGTCCATATATAATGTTAAATGTTGATAATATAAGTTTAAATTTTATAATATTTATCTTCTTAGGGTAGTTCATCTCATACGCTTCAGATTACTTAACTTGGTTTTAACTGTATGAATACTTCATCCGAAGATTTTCAATGAAAACTCCGTAATTGTAAAATCTCATCTAGCATTTAAAAATAATTATGCAGCCTTTTATTGTTTTCTCATCTTGTTGCTTTAGAAGTATTGTCAGTCCCATAGAGCTAATGTATTAGTTTTAGAATCCCAACTTTCGCAGAAGTATTGCTTTGCCATGTTACCCATTTTACCAGGTATGGGAATCAACTTAGCATCGAAATGAAACAAATTTGAAATGAAAATGTTATCGAGTTATGTAATAATATATTTTAGAAATTCCAAAATGCCAAAAATATGCGGCAGATGATGACACTATATTTAAAACTAAATTGATAATTGTTATATTTTTTTCACTTTACTTTTAAATTGATGTCAGGTAAGTGACCTGGTGAAAATGGGATAACATGACAAAGTAATGCTTTTGCAAACAAGTTGTGATTTCAAAACTAGTGCATTAACTCTATAGGACTGACAGTCTCAAGTTGTTAGTAGGGGAGAGTGTTGTACCTTGGGACAATTTTTACTTTTTAATTTTTTTCTTCGATAATTATAGTCAAAATAAAAATTTAAAAGCAGCATTTCAACACACCAATATATTTCTCTATAATATATTTTTTTAAATTCTGGCAGCTTGAAATTAAAAAAACTGCCACTCATTTAAAGTAGAGAGGATAACCTGTCCCTAGGTACAATATGATGTTGTACCTTGGGACATACTTTATAATTTTGTCAATAGTCATACACTTGAACTAATTTGCGTCAGGAAACAAACTTTATAGTTTTTTCAAGGAAATACACAAATAAAACTTCATAATTCAAGAATAATTTAAATTATACAGCAAAATTGCAAGTCCAAATTATTTAACATTATATGATGATACAATATGCTTTACCGTCCCAAGGTACAACACACTACATGGTTTAAATAAAAGCAAGATAGTGGCCAATCTAAATGCTTTATCATTATTTTCTCATAAAAAAAATATATTAAAATCTTCTCTTTTATGAAGAAAATAAAATGCAGTTGACTTTTTGTATAAGTACAAAGGTAAAAAATTATATTTGAATGAGAAAAATATTTACTTTGGGGGTAATGAAATATTATTTTTTGTCACCTATTCCTCAATTCAATGATGCTAGTGTTAAATTTTATTATGATGATGTCTGTTGGTTAAGGCTACTATTAGAAATAAACAATGTATGAATATTGCCAATAGATTCTTAGAACTTGTCAGTGTCCCATATATCAAGTGCTTACATTAGTTATTATTACTGTTCTCAGTCATTTAGCATTTTCAATATTATATTTATTATAATATTTTTAATAAACAATACAGAAAAAAGCTAAACCCTTCGTATAAAAATGCAACCACTCCTCAAATTGGATTTTGGATTGTGAGGACCAGATTGCTGTTCGAAAACTTGCACTGTGTTTGACCATTCTTTTCTCAAGCGAAAAAATAGGTTTTCGATACATGAAAATAATCATGAGAGTTTTAATTGTCATGTAGAAGTGGCATTCTTGTTACTAATACACTTAATTTACATACAATCTCATATTTACAAATCGTTGGTTTTTTAATCGCAAAACAGTAAATTATGTTCTTGTATGGGGCTGGTGAGCTCAGTCGGTTAGGCATCATGCGGAAGGTCCTAGGTTCATGCAATGGCATTGCCAAAATAACTGCCGACCTATACACGGCCCGAACAGCCAAAAATGT
Organism: Hylyphantes graminicola; assembly: GCA_023701765.1. Lineage (NCBI taxonomy): Eukaryota > Metazoa > Arthropoda > Arachnida > Araneae > Linyphiidae > Hylyphantes > Hylyphantes graminicola. The sequence continues at coordinate 68,181,791 of CM043119.1, forward strand.
CCGACGAATAATACCCCGTGTTTAGGGAGTGCACGATAAATATCCTTCAATGTCCTAACGCTGCGTACAACGCTGCATTGTTGTGGTGTGCCTACTCAGGTGTCCATTTGTCACTTGACTGTGGTTCTAAAATACGACGTCCGTCGCCAATAACCCTCATGTAGCTCTAGTGCGGCGATAATTCAAACTGAGCTATGTTCCTTTATTTTTTTCCTGAAACTTCAGAACAACAATATTTCAGTTTGGCAGTCACACAATCAGAGCCACAGAAAACTCATTTATATATTTATAGAACAATGGGCTTGTGCATCCGGCCCAAAGGGACACACAATTAGCCCTAATGTCCCGGCGTAATATTGGGTTAACCTCGCTCGGGCCTAATGAGACCGAAATTGTAGTTTGCGAAAAGGTCGCTGCTGAGAAATGAAAGCAATTGCCTCGATGCCCTTTCCTCTGCACAATATTCATTTAGTAGAGATATGCAATGAAGACGATTAGACTTATTGCCTTGCGGGGTTTGGGGGGAAATTGAAACCAGAGAGAAAGCAACTAGATCAGATGTAGATTGGGAATGTGGAATAGATAGTGAGCATTGATAGGAAAGTTACAGAAGATATATGTATGAAATATTAAAACAGATTAACAACAGTCAAACACAACGATTTGATAGTGCTAGCCAAGATTAGACCTCATGGCAAGGCCTGTTCTTCCATAAGGACCGGGCCTAGGGCCCAAAAATTTTAGGGACCCCGTAAATTTCAGTTTATATTATGCTAAATGCTGCAAATCCCTAAAAATATCAGTAAACTAAAAAAATTCTGATACTCCAATTCGAGTTTCCCTCTATGAGAAATTGATCTGACTTGATTGTTTTGATCGATGTTTATAAGGAAGCTTATAAAATTGTATCAAATTTGATACATAGGTCATATAGCACCATCATTACTGGAAATCATACACAATATTTTCCGTAAAGGTGCCATCGAAATAAATTGCGCCTATAGTCTGAGATTTCCAAGGACATGCCTTGCCTCACGTTGCGGGGTATGGGGGGGGGGGGGGGGGTACAGGGGAGCCCAGTGGGTAAGACGCTTGTTTTTGTATACAAAATATTCCAGGTTTGGTCCCTGGTATTGCTGAAACAACTTTTGACCTATAAACTTCCTGTACAGCTAAGAAGTCCAACCAATAATATCCCGTGCATAGGGCGCGTATGATAAATGTGCCTCGAAAGTCCCGACTTCGCATACGATGTTGTCATTAAAAGGGTTGAGTTGGGTGATTACTCAGATGTCGTCTCGTCACTTGAGTGTAGTTCTAAATTACGACGTCCATTTGCCTTTGTGTAGCTTTTTGGAAATAAATAAAACTTTGTAAGTACAGTAAACTGCCGATTATCCGAAGGTGTATTATCCGCGGGCCACTATCCACCCCCTCCCCCATTTTTCAGTTCAAATATAAAAATTAAAAAAAAAAACGCGATAAATTAATTTGATTTGTTTGAACTTTTTAGAAGAATGCATTCCAAGAACAGCGAATTCCTTTCTAGAACGACGAAATTTGCACCTGCTTTATACGATTACTGTAATTTACTTTAATAAAACCCAGAAGAAATTTTGTTTATTGGCATTTTTTTTTTTTCATTTTTGCGGATTATCCGCCGCGCCACCCGATTCCGCGGATAATCGGGAGCTTACTTACGTATTTAATTTTTGCGCATTTATTTACGGGTATGCATTTCATATTTTAGCAAAAAAATTTCCGAGTCTTTAGGTTCAGCCGAATTTCGGATGACCGGGATTCGGATAAACGGGGCTCCACTGTCTAAGGTCTTTCAACAGCGTATACTGTTTTTCCGGTGCAAGAAAATTCCGTTTGTCGCTAAAGATTTTGTTTGGTGAGCCTGCCTACAAAAAATATATCATAAAATTGCTTACTTTTCAATTTTTGTGATTTTTTTTATGAGAACTCCTTCGTCTGAAACTGATTAAATCGTATAAAACAACTACGTGGCTCACCTGCTATTATTTCCTAAATAATTGCCTACTTTCATCTTCATATTTAAATCCATATAATCAAGCAATTTCAGTCATCTATGTTTGACAACATAAATAGATCATCAATTAGAAATAATATCTATTAATTGCACGTCAAGTGCTCTTAATATGCAATCAGCTTTAAAGGAGGCAAGTTAATGCAGATGTCACACTTATAGATTTATCACATTAAATAGCATTTAAATTTGCAGCTGAGTTGTAAATGGTATTTGATTTTGGCTCTCAGTATGGCAAAATGCAATTAAAAATAAAAGAACTATTTTTTTAAGATGCAAGTTTCCCTATTTCCAATATTTTATAGATATTTTTTTTTATCAAAAATTAAGTTATTTTCTATGAAATTTTGTTTTGGATCAAAATTTTACAACCTAATACAACAGATCAATACATTTCAAGAAGGAAAACTTACATTATTTACTGTTTAAAAAAATATTTACTCGAATTAAATTTCTTTAACGAAATTAAGACATTCTCTTACATATTTACTGCTTTTAATTTTAAAATACTGACATGTAGTTTCTACTACTGAAGAAACCGAAACAAAACATGCCACTGAATGGATTAAGAAACGTGCGATGTGGTAAACTCCACTGCAAGAAAAAAAGTAGTACTTTGATATACCATAGAATGGGGTAACTTTGGCCTAAGATGGTAACTTTAGCTCAAGGTTTTCAAGCTAATAACTGGTCGCTAAATGCACTAATTAAAAATGTACCTACTTGTATTTTTTTAATTATAACAACTCTGCCTTGAGCTTTGAGTAAACAAATATTCAAGAACAAAGTCAGTACGAGGATTTTATGTTTTGGCCAAAGTTTACCCATTCGATGGTACTTAAATGTATAAATACCACATCTCCAACAGTCTTTTTTCTTTATTAAAAACCTAATAATTAAATAAATGACACATTTATTAGATGTCGTTTTTCCATAACTTATCATCACACTTTTCAAACTCAACACACAATTTAAATTGAAAGAAAAATTACCGAAACTAATTTTTAAGGAAAATATATAATCTCCATTAAAAACCTGACCAGACTCCGAATGAAAACGGACCCAGCATTAATGTAGACAATTAATACATTATCGAAACTAATCACACTTTTGCTGTGTAACATCCGCTCTGGAGGTGTCCAGAAATTCTCTCTCCAGATAAGCTTTCCCCAATATCCCATTAGGAGTGGAAGTATAGACAATATCCATTAAAAGTCATTTTACGTTCATTAAGTGTTATCTTATTAGATTACTCTAAAAAATGAATGCTAAAAAATGACGAAATTTTCCTTAATTTTGACTATTCCGTTACTGGCAAATGCTCCGAGTTTTCGTTTCCTAAAAGTGAGGAAATTTGAATCGTTCTTTTTATGAGGATTTGAATGTCGTCTCATCTAAAGAAATATTTCGTCATTTTTGAGCATGTGAGTACAACAATGATATTCAGTTTCCTCAAAATCAAGATACAGAATCGTCAAATCACGATCGTAAAAGTGAGGATTCGCGTTTACTCAAAAGTCACGTGATTCACATGACGAAGTCACATGACGAAACAATCCTCAAAATTAACGAAATGAGGCTTGAGGATTCATGAATCGTCAAAAATGAAAGTGTTATTTCTGAGAGTGTAATGTCAAAAATAAAATTTCAATTAGAAATACTGAAAAGTTTGACGAAACAATCCTCAAAATTAACGAAATGAGGATTGAGGATTCATGAATCGTCAAAAATGAAAGTGTTAAAAATATAAAAGTGTGAAAATATAAAATCTCCATTAAAAACCTGACCAGACTCCGAATGAAAACGGACCCAGCATTAGTGTAGACAATTAATACATTATCGAAACTAATCACACTTATGTGGTTGCTCACTGTCCGGGGACTGCGTGGCCGATTTGCAAGAGTCCGAGACATCTTGAAAACTCAGAGGGACAAGTCTATGGATGAGGTGCTGGAAATACTACGTGAGGAGGAGCTGACGAGTTCCCGAAATCGTCATTCCGAGGGAGGCAGTTCCGAGGTGTTCTTCTCCAAGAAAAAGAACAAAAATGGAAAAGACGACCGAGTATGCTACAATTGTAGAAAAATTGGCCATGTAGCAAAAGATTGTTTTTACAAGAATAAGCATCAAAACTGGAACAACAACCGAGGACGTGGCGGCGGAAATGGAACCAGAACCAGAAACCCAAACCATATCTACAGCACGGAAACTACCGGCGATGATGGTAGTGCCACGAACGGGACCGCACTACAAGTTACGAAACAAGAAACTGTGTATGACAATATTTGGATTTTAGACAGTGGTGCAACAAATCATCTAGCAAAGGATACATTTTGGTTCAAAGAAATCCATCCGGATACTAGTGAGTTAAACCTGGCTGGTAAGGACACCCAAATAAGTACTGAAGGAAAAGGTACTGTTCGAGCTAAAACTGTAAGTAAATATCCTATTGATTTAACCATAGCTGATGTAAATTATGTACCAAACTTAAGAAATAATTTATTCTCGGTACCTTGTCTTATGAAAAAAGGTTGTAGAATTAAATCCAATAGGAATGGTATTTTAGTATTTGATAAAGATGATAAATTCCTGTTTAAAGCTCATTTAAATGAAAATAGACTAGAAGTATATTTAAATCCATTGGATAATTTGGAATGTTATTTGTCTAATGAAACATATAACAACTATAAATTGTGGCACAGTAGATTATGTCATTTAAATTATAAATACATGTTTAAAATGAAAGATTATATTGATATTGATGTTAATACAAATGATGTAAAAAACTTTAATTGTGATGCATGTGATATAAGTAAAGTTACTAGAAAACATCATCCGACTGTTAATCACGAACAAAGTTCAGATATTTTAGAGTTACTATACGTTGACCTTTGTGGTCCAATGCAAACAGAATCATTAGGGAAAAGTAGATATTTTCTCATAATTGTGGATGATTACAGTGGAATGTACTTTACTTATTTCATTAAAAATAAGGATGAAGTGTATGATGTGTTTACCGAATTTAAAGCTAGATATGAAAATCAAACTGGGAAAAGAATTAAAAGAGTAAGAAGTGATAATGGGGGTGAATTTGTTAATGAAAGGTTAGATACTTTATTTGCAAAATCGGGAATAATTCATGAAAAAACCATACCCTACAATCCCGAAAGTAATAAAAGCGAACGGGCAAATCGTACATTACTAGAACGCGCTAAGACTATATTACATGAAAGTCAATTAGGCATGCAGTTTTGGGCGGAATGCATTAATTTCTGTACTCATGTAACTAATTTGACACCAAGAAATGGTAAGGAAAAATTGCCACTTGAAATTTGGACTGGGAAAAAACCAAAAATTAATTATTTAAAGAAATTTGGATCAGTTTGTTACTATCATGATAAGATAAAAAGGAACAACAAGTTTGATGTTCCGGCAAAAACTGGAATTTTTGTTGGGTATTCTAGACAGCGTATAGGTTATAGAATTTACGATATCTCTACTGGCGCAATAATAGAAGAAAGATCAGTTAAATTTAACGAGAATCTAAAAGGTAGTACATTACTATCAAAAAATAAAACAGAGTTATGGGAAATAGAAGATTTCGATAGCGTAATAGAAAATAAAAATAATGCGAGTCCAAGCGATTTCCCCGACAGCGAGGAACCAAATGCGAATAACCTTGACGAGACAACGAAACTACGGCGGTCTCAACGATTAAAAGAAAAAACAATAAAATTCGCGAATCAAACAGAACTTATTCCAAAAAATATCGAAGAGGCAAAAAATCGCGCAGATTGGTATGAATGGGAAAAAGCAATAAATAATGAGCTGGAATCTTTGAAAAAACATGATGTATTCGAAATCACAGATGTTCCACAAAACAACAAAATAATAAAAACTAAGTGGGTTTTTACTTTAAAAGAAAATAGTGATGGTATTTTGATTTATAAAGCACGGCTCGTAGCAGCCGATTTTAACAATAAAAATTATTCTGAATCTTACTCACCTGTTGTAAATATGGAAAGTTTAAGATTATTGCTTGCAATTTCAGCTAAATTAAATATGAATGTAAAATTTTATGATGTTAAGACAGCATATCTTTATAGTGATTTAAAAGAAACCGTTTATGTAAATATTCCACCTGGCTGTGATGAAATATTTGGTAAAGATAAAGTGTGTTTATTGAAAAAGAGTTTATATGGTTTATCTGTAAGTGGTAAAAATTGGTATTTAAAATTAAAGAGTGAATTGCAGCGCATTGGATTAAAACAATTAGCTTCTGATAATTGTGTATTTATAATGACTGATAATGATGATATTTTAATGCTATGTTCATTTGTTGACGATTTAGGAATATTTTATACTTGTGAAAAAATGTATGAAAGTGTTATAACTAAGCTTAAAAGTGTATTTGAATTGCATGAAAATAACAGCTCTAAGTTTTTAGGTCTTGAAATTGAAAAACATGAAAATGGTATAAGTATTTCACAATCTAAGTATGTTGAATCATTATTAATTAAGCATAATATGGAAAATTGTAAAACTGTAAAAACACCAATTGTAAGGGGTGAAGATAAAATTTTTCCACCTAGTGATGATTTAATTGATCAAACTGTTTATCAAGAGTTAATTGGTGAACTTTTGTATTTAGCTAACAGGACACGTCCTGACATATCATTTGTAACAACCTATTTGTCACAATTCAATCAAAGACCAGAAAAGCGACATCTGAATCTAGCAAAAAAGGGTTTTAAGATATTTGCAAGGGACTAAAGACAAAAAATTGTTTTATAGCGATGAAATGGGTTATATTACAGGCACATCTGACGCTTCATGGGGAAATGCGGAAAATAACAAGTCTAGACATATGAATTTGCGATTTCATTTTGTGAAGGATTTGTTGATGGACAATACTATTGAACTGAAATACCAACAAACTGACTTGTTACTAGCAGATTTTCTTACAAAGGCAGTAAATGAAGATAAATTGTTGTATTCTTTAAACAACATTTCTTTGATTTAAATGATTGTGTTCAGTAATTATTTTACTAGTAATTTTAAATTAATGTTTAAATATTTTGTTTAATTAGTTTTCTAGATTAATGTTATAATTGTTGTAATGTATTGTGTGTATGAAAAAATGTTTTAATTGTTTCTCATGTTTAAAAATTGTTGCTCGCAGGAGGGGTGTGTGGTTGCTTTTGGCGAGCGAACTATTTTTCTATGCCTAAGTGTGTGATGAGGTTCGTCGCTAGAGGGAGGCACACATCACTTCTTCTCCTGTGTGGAAAGAGATCAGACGCCATAAAAGATGGCATAGGTAAAATACTGTGTGGTCAACTGTGTGTAAAATGACTTTGTGACTTCTGTGTGATTAATCTTGAAATAAAATGAGGACATTTAAAACTAAAACGATCCACATGAACAACAACTTATGCTGTGTAACATCCGCTCTGGAGGTGTCCAGAAATTCTCTCTCCAGATAAGCTTTCCCCTATATCCCATTAGGAGTGGAAGTATAGACAATATCCATTAAAAGTCATTTTCGTTCATTAAGTGTTATCTTATTAGATTAAGACTAATATCGCCAATTTCTGGCTTACTTGGCATTCAGAGCCTGTTAACAGTTTCCACTGGAGCGACAGCCTCTTGTCGCTAATTTGGCGACAAGTTAATGATGCTACCGTCAATTTGGGAATTAGTATTTAGGGGTGGATCATTGAGAGATGTGTGGATTGGGTTTCGAAATGTTGATGGTTTTAAAAAGGGTGTTTTAGCGGTTGGTATATCGGCACCTGGTTAAAGGCCTTGATTGGAAAGCAGGTTGGGGAATAATCTATTCTAACGTAATACAGTAGAATCTACATTGTAAGAAATGCTGTAATACAGGGTGGGGCAAATAAAAGCGGCCCAAACCATAGAGTTAGGAAGGAAGAGTAGAGGGGTCTATCAGTTCAAATGGTTTGGAGCAGGGCTGTCAGGCTCTTCGACCTACTGCTCATAACAAACCGGCACTGAGGTATCCCAAGATGCATCGCTTTAGCAGTTTTTTGAGCTACTGTGCTTAACAGTAACTGAAACTAAGGAAACTGGCGCTGAGGTAACCAAGATGCACCGCTCTAGCCTGCTTCTTTTGTGCGTTACTACGCACTTTCATGGACCGCTCTATTCTCTTTCCTAACTCTATGGTCCAACCTGGAGATAAGAATACGACAGAAATGTTGCCAAGTTAAAAACCAATACAAACACAGGTTTCTTTCTAACTCAAGCTATTGATCGCTTCAATATTAAGCCCAGCGAATTATTTCCGGCAACTACGCTACGGTTTGAGAAGCTAGTTGAAATGAAATACACTGGTGGACAATTGCTAAGGACGAGACGGTTTTTTCAATGTAACTTTGTACAACAGCTTTCCAAATCAACAAATTTAACACCGTAAGATCCCCTATACGTAAGGACATGAGTAATGAAGCAACACTTACTAAAAGAGAAATCAGAGGTATCCCTCCATTTGAACTCCATTCCATTCATCTCCGAGGTGAAGATGAATTTTGGATTTTCACTTACGACAATTTTACGAGTGCACCATGAATGTCGGTAATCCAAGTAAGACGTTGAACCTTCGACACAGCTGCGGCCTAAAAAAGACCATGCAAAAACGGATCATCGATGACGGAGAAAAAGCATTAAACATGATATATTGCGGATACGTGATACATACGGCTCCAGAATCCCATATATCAGTAAATATTCATTAAAATAGTTAACAGGACGACACTTGTACGACATAGAATCGACATAAACGTTTCTCATATTTAATAATCAGTTGTCAATGGACCCGGCTTTTAAGGTTAAAACTATGTCTTAGATTTGATGTTTTACTGGATTATCGATATTCATGGTGCACTCGTAAAATTGTAGTAAGTAAAATCCAAAATTCATCTTTACCTCAGAGATGAATGGAATGGAGTTTAAATGGAGGGATAAAAAGCCTTTGTTTATCCCTCTGAATTCTCTTTTAGTAAGTGTTGCTTACATTACTCATGTCCTTACGTATTGGGGATCTTACGGTATTAAATTTGTTGATTTGGAAAGCTGTTGTACAAAGTTACATTTAAAAAACCGTCTCGTCCTTAGCAATTGTCCACCAGTGTATAAACAAGGTTTGTTTAGCTGATTAAAATAAGTTCCCACTAGTGATGACTTATGACTTTCTTGGTGGGGGGGCAAGATCGCCAAGCACTGCGACTTTAAGTCTATTGTACTAAGCCCCAGAAATAACACAAGCCCAAGAGACACACAAAGAAAGAGACGAAACAAACACATCGACAAATAACAAAATTTCTTGACGGTCACAAAAATACATTCCTGACCGGGATTCGAACCCGACCCCAGTAGCTCCAAAGGCTACCCCACTAGTGATTATTTCGATTGTTATTTATCCTAGAGATTTGGATCTTTTTGTTTTGGTTACTACAAAGCATTCTAAATTGATCGCAAGACACACAATTTGCATTATGGGACGTCTTCATACAATAAGAACTGAGATCTGAATACGCCACTAGTCAATGAGTAGCTCTAGTGCGAGCTAATCCGATCCAACCTATGGAAAAACAGGTTTCAGGCGGCTTCAAGAGTTTTTCTCGCCTACCTTTTCAACGTATTCCTACACTAGAAAGGGGCCGCTTTTATTTGCACCAACCTGTATTTCATCTGATAATACAGGGTGAGGCAAATAAAATTTAAAAGAATTTATTTTTATTCAACATTTCTGTGTATGTGCTGTCATTCACACCTGAAACATGTCCATTTAAGATGTTGTTTCTGACAGTGTGCATTTGTATTTTACTGCTGATGGACCAAAAAATGCGTTTTTTTGTTTCAAATAAGAAGAATACATGACGTGAAGCTTGTTTTTTAAATCAAAACAAAAAGCGCATCTAGAATATTTCATATTCATAACTTTTAACAGACTAAATGACTCAAACTAATGCCAAACATAAAATTATAATTCGAAAATACTTAATATTTTTTTTACATATATAATGTACGACTTACCTTGAAATAGCTCCAGGCTCCAAATTGTCCAATTCATGTTAATATGTATTATTTTTACACCCCCGAACTTATTTTCACAAAACGAACTCAATCATACGAACTACTCAACAAACGACTCAAAAAACTAAATAATAAATTGCAATTAATAAATTACATTAATAAATCCAGTTGCGAAATAATAAAAGTTTAAACTAATAAACAATGGGACATCCATATATCGACCGGCCCATCCCAAAAATTGCCATTCCCATTCCACTAGCACTGTTATCCCAACAATCTGAAAACTCAATGGAGACTTAATCACTGGCGATTGCTCATGCCAATTAATAAACCAGAAACTAATACCAGGTTTGTTTAGGTAATCATAGATGGCAAAACAGATAGCGAATTATTATTCACAGAAGCGGACCGTTGGTCGACAAAAACCATCTGCTTTTCGAAAGATAGAACTTTTAATGGTGGAACAAGTGAGGTTTCGGATACCTCCAGCATTGACATTGACTGATCTTCGATGTTTTCGGAGAAGACGTTCCTATTTTTGATTCGAAATTCTTGTGTTCCATCCATCTTGATCGAGGAAGTTGGTGCTACAAGAATGTCCTCATCTGGGAATGGGAGGGAAGATTGGTTCGAAGCTTTAACTTTTTTACTAAAGAAGGGCTAATTGAATCAAGACCTCTTACTTGTTTGAAACCATCTTCAACTACTTTTGATTAGACTGCTTTAGATTGATTAGACTTTTCTAGACATCGCGCTACTTTTGATTCGGACCAACTTCTAACATTTATGCCAGAAGTGGTATTTTAACACCGAAGTTAAACGCTGGCATTACGTCTTTGAAAATTAATTTCAATCATCAATCTTTGCTCATTCCATAAGGCCCGTTTTTAGGGGCCCCTAAATTTCAGTTTCTATTATGCTAAATGCTGTAAATCCCCAAAATATCAGTAAACTAAAAAGTATTCTGATACTTTGGTTTTGGCTAGATTTTGACTGAGAAATTTACTAACGGGATTGTTTTGATCGATGTTTATAAGGAAGTTTATAAAATTGTAGCAAAAATTTGATACAAAGGTCACACAGCACCATCATTACTGGAAATCATACACAACATTTTCCGTAAAGGGGGCCCCAAAATAGTTCGTGCCTATAGTTTGAGATTTCCTAGAACAGTTGGTAAGTTTAAAAACCTAAAGAAATAAAAAAACAAAGCGTTTAATTAGGGAGATTTTTTGTTGAGCTGTTTCAAAATAATTTAGGACTGCGTGGCTCAGTGAGTTGTGGGTCATGCCACCTTAAACCCTTTCAGACCCCCGGTGGCTGAATGGTTAGTGTACTAGCCTTTGAAGCTGCTGGGGTCGGGTTCGAATCCCGGTCAGGCGTGGATGTTTGTGACCGTCAATAAATGTTGTTATTTGCCATTTGGCATCATCACTTTCAATATTTTTCCCCAAATGTTTATGTTCCGTTACGACATCCAAACACACATCATTCGAGCCGCCCCGGTGGCTGAATTGTTAGTGTACTAGCCTTTGAAGCTGCTGGGGTCGGGTTCGAATCCCGGTCAGGCATGGATGTTTGTTACCGTCAATAAATGTTGTTATTTGTCTATGTGTTATTCATTTCTTTGTGACTGTAAAATTCTTTCTGTGTCTGTCCCACTTGACGAAAGCTTATAAGCGGTTCTCGGAAGAAGTACACAAGCTGGAGTATATATGTACCATACCATACCATACCATACCATCATTCGATTCTTCACACTTTGTTCTATTAAACAATATTTTACATTAATCTCAATAGAAGTCAGAACTACTATTTTTTTTTTTATTTAGAATATAGCTAACAAGCGTTTCACCTGATTTTTGAAAAGTTCATTTCAGTTCCCCTTATTTAAAACACAATTTAAACTTTTTCGGTTAAAATAATTACTAATTTTTTTAATAATATGGTCAGATACCTTAAAATATATAACTCGAAGTGTTTTTAGGTAATACATATGTTTTTATTTGGTTGTTTTCCACAATTAAAAAAATTTGGTATTATATTTCAAAAACCATTTAAAAAATTAAAATGATTTTTTTCTTATGGAACTCTTATTTTTGACCTAAAATAAGCTTATTTTGTGAATATCAGATGTTTCTGTAGTGTAGTAAATTTTTGAGACTGAAAGGGTTAAAGATTCTTGCCTCGCAAAGTCAACATTTTAGTGAGTTGGGTTGAAATATAGACGCATTAGGGTTACTCGCGGGCTATTAGCAACGGACATCGTAATTTCGGACCCCAGTCTAGTGACGAGCCTACACACCTGAGTCGACATCCAACGCAATCATTCAGGATGATATTGGGTAATTAATTACACCAGCTTTACTGACATTTTTTGAAAACATAACTTGAAGTTTTTGCTTTTTGGCCACGAAAAAAAAAATTCCTTGTACCCAATTTCATCCAAGAAACAGTGTTTTCAACAAATATATGTTTAACTCCTTCAGTCAAAAAAACTTACTACATTACATAAACATCTGATATTCACAAAATAAGCTTATTTTAGGTCAAAAATAAGAGTTCCTTAAGAAAAAAATTATTTTATTTTTATATGGTTTTTGAAATAATGCCAATATCTTTTAACTGTAGAAAACAACAAAATAAAAAACATATATTACCTAAAAACTCTTGGAGTTATATATTTTTTTTATTTCTCTGACCATATTATTAAAAAAATAGTAATTATTTTAACCGAAATAGTTTAAATTGCGTTTTAAATATATGGAACTTAAGTGAACTTTTCAAAAATCAGGTGAAACGCCTGTTAGCTATTTTCTAAATTAAAAAAAAAGAGTAGTTTTGACTTCTTTTGAGATTAATGTAAAATATTGTCTACCAGAACAAAGTATGAAGAATCGAATGATGTATGTTTGGATGTCATAACGGGACATAAACATTTGGAAAAAAATATTGAAAATGATGATTCCAAATGGTATCACTGTGGGACTGAAAGGGTTAAATAGAATTTTAGATAAAGTAGATTTTAAACAAAATTTTTTTGCCAACAATGCATTTTCCATTTGAAAAACAATTTAAGCAATCATTATTGAAATATTTGTTGCGATAAAAGCAACAGAAGTTATTCTTAAACAAACGTTGTATTTTTTAAACAATGATTATAACCTAAAATAGAACAGTAAAAATATTTGTTACAACACATTCATTATCATCTATTCAACTGCTTCTTAAGAAAATGCAACACTTTAAATCTAAATTCATATTAAGAAAAAATGCTTAATGGACTCTGGCTTCATCAAATTATACAAAAACCTGAGGTTAGTCCATTTAATTAATTTGTTACTTTGCTTCGAATTCAAGTACATCGCTTGCAAGCTTACGAAACCTATCTATTTACTTTGTATAAGAAAGAACTACGATATTAAACAAACACATTTCTCTAAACTAAATAAGTATTTTTCTTTTCTTAAGTGAAAAACTTATAAATTAAAATTATTAAAGTTTAAAATTTAAATTATTTTTAAGAGGCAATAACTTTTAACTTAAATGAGCTTTGATGACCATTGTCTAAAAAAATGTGAGTAAACTAAATTAACCTAAGTATATTACAGATCTGTTATACTATATACATTTTAAATTTTAAGGTATTATGTGCTCTCTGATATAATTACTTGATGAAATAACTGCGAACTTAATGTATTTATTTAGAGTTGAAAACAAAAACTGATTTTTTTAATATGTTGTTTTATTCATACGTGCAAATTCTAACATTATGTTACATATCTTTAAGACCAATAACATAGATTTTCGATTAAAAAAGCTGCACACCAATTTTTATGCATACTACGATTTGGTTTAATGAAATCATTCATAGGATTTCTTCAATTTCAATGAATATTTCAAGGGTACACTTTTTGTACAGTTATGTAAAAGTGCACACTCATTGTTATTTGTCTAAAATTTATTTTATGGAAAATGATATTCCTACCTATCTCATTACAACAAACCTTGTATAATGAGCTTTTTTTATATAATAGATACCATTGTTTAAGCTGTATGACAACTGACCCTCTAGAAGGGAGGAGCATAGGTTTATAGTCCGTTTCCCTACTCGCAAGAAGCGACACAGTCACAGGAGACACACAAAGAAATTACGACGCAAACACATCGACAAATAACAACATTTATTGACAAACACAAACATCCATGCCTGACCGGGATTCGAACCGCATCCATTAGCTACAAAGGCTAGCTAATTAACCATTGTGCTGCCGGGTCAACTGTAAAATACGTAAATTACATCATTCACTTTTTATAACTCTAAACATTAGATTTTCTTAAGAAAAACGAGCCATTAACAGCTGTCGAGAAAGTCAACCGAGTCAATTAATTGCAAACGGGTACTTCGATCATAGTTAGTAATTGCTATTATAAATTAATGCAATTTCACATAAAATTGAGATTTTTTTTATTTATTAAGCGCGCGCGCGCGTATCAGTTTTCTCAAAAGTCATAAAATTATTTTGAATTTAAAATGTCACACCTTTGAAACATATTTTTGTTTAGATTTTATGATATTGTGGCAGCGAATAAGAGATAATTTTAAAAAAAATGTTTCGATCACTTTTAAATGTATAGGTAAATGCAGTCAAGAAAATACGAAATTGTGTATTTTGGTATTATATATTGTCTAAAATCGTCTAAAATATATATTTAAATAAAACAAACGATACCGAGGCATGGTGTTTATATATTCTAAGCCCTGGCACCTTGAACGCTATTGTTAAGAAGGCTAAATAATTATTAATTGTTTGTCACTTGACCATGCACGGTTTAAAACTACGCAAGTTCTGTTTCCAATATCTTACTTGCAGCTCTGGTATAACATAGTTCAACAAAAACTTAACCAAACTATTTGTAATAGTACATTTTCTTTTCAGAGAATATGTTCTCTCTCCAAGTCTCACACAACCGCCAAAGATGAAACACTTTAGCATCATCAGCTTCTACATTCAAGAAGCGAAAGTAAGAATGAAACTGAAATGAGGCTGATGAATACTTTAGCATCAACAACTTCAGCTCTCAAGAAACAACTCCGAAACTGAACTGCTACTGTATTTGAAGACCTATTAGATTTACATGAAGCAAAATTTTTTACGGCGCAGAGTGCGAAATGAGATGGAACGGTGAGAACTAAAACTTTAAAATGACAAAAATAAAAGTGTATGTGACAAAGATAATTGAATTTTTGTAGTAAATGTTTGATATTGTAAGCAATTGATATTCAATTTCAAATAAAAAAATGACCCTTGAATTTGTGTTATCTATTTTAAAATATACGCATTCGCAATTCATAAAATAATTCAGTTCTACTAGTTCTATTCTAAATTACTAATTACGTATGTGATGTATTGAATTACAAGAGAATGTTTATATACATATACGGTTTTCTTAAATACAGTTCTTATTATGTTTTCATTTTGAAATCAAGCATTTTGTTTTAATTATGACATCGCGATGCTTTCAATTCTTAAATATCAAACTCAGATTCCTTAAAAGTTTCAAATTTCAACATAGTAGTTGGCCCCCGAATGGTTCCGATATTATACAAATACAAAATACAAACACAAAAATTGTCGACCAACAACAGGCCAGAGGCACAGCAAGGTTGGTCTAAAATATATCTAATTCCTTGTTTCCAATAGTTATCGAGGTTATTCATAAAATCTTCCACTCTCTTCGAATGCACTATTGATCTTGAGACTCTCTGGAGGGAGGAAGTTTGTATCCTACCTATAAACAATGTTTTAAACACAATTTTTTTTCCAGTATGAATTAAGGGGTCATAGGAGTCTTAGAAATGTGCAAAGAAGGTACTACAAAGCATAGTTTGATCTTTTATGTAATTTTTTAACTGCTCAATATACAAGCATAATTTTTTTATATGTAATTCTATAAGATTTATTTATTATCGAACAAATTTTAAAATTTATGAAAGTTTAGCCAAAACTAAAATAAACGATAACAAACATAAAACTATTTACAGAATTAGAAAACATAAGGATTAGGCTTGCGCGCCAAATTTTGAGGTCAAAATTGAAGAAATGACCAAGAAAATGACTTCATATTGTACAAATATGTACAAACAAAGACTTATACCTATATTCTCAGCTAAATTTTAATTAGAAATTATTTAAAAAAAAATTTCAAATCAAATTTTAAACTTTTTATTAATTTTTTTAGAAAAAAGTTCTTAAAATAACTTCTAATAAAAATTGAGCTGAGAATTTTGGTATAAGTCTTTGTTTGCACATATTTGTACAATATAAAGTCATTTTCTTGGTCATTTCTTCAATTTTGACCTCAAAATTTAGCGCGCAAGCCTAATCCCATTATGTTCATATAGTTTTATGTTTGTTATCATTTGTTTTAGTTTTGGCTAAAGTTTCATAATTTTATAATTTGTTTTATAATAAATAAATCTTATAGAATAACGTATGAAAAAATAATACTTATATATTGAGTAGTAAAAAGATTAATGGAAAGATCAAACCATGCTTTGTAGTACCTTCTTTGCACATTTTTAAGACTCCTATGACCCCTTAAGACATACTAAAAAAGGCCTGCTTTAAGTCAATTTCAACTAAGTTTTGAAACCTAGACATGCTCAAAAATGAAATCTTGATGTTTCATTCTTGAGTATATGCATAGTTTCAAAAATGAATATATATGACGATTCAAAATTACATAAAATTTATTCGCAGCCACTTTGATAAAACGACGCCGACGTACTGATTGAGTATTTTTAACTCATTTTTGAAATCGTCTTTTTTTTTTAGAGTAGGCTACTATAAATTTCTAATTTACAGTCATGTATTACAACTAAATGACTTTTACAAACGAAAATAAATTTAACTTTTCCTTAGTAATAAGATTTTCCTGAAACCAAACCTATGCACAAGATTATTATTATAATTTTTTTTTTGAAATTTTATGTTATTGCAAATTTATTTCGACTAAATTGACTTTGTTCTTTTTGAAACAATTTATATTAATTCGATTGATTAACTAAATTTGACACTTTATATATTTTTAAATGATACGTATAACAGTTGTTAACCTATCACAATTCATCAAACTAATATAACTTAACACCTGCGATCAAACATTTTGACAAAAATTGCCTTACTATAGAATGCCCGTTCTCGCACTTTTACCCCCTCACGGTTCCGGAGTCACAAAATGGTGAAGAAATTCAGACTATTAATTACAGTAATTAGCATTAATTATCCTTCATTAGTTGTGTTAAACCTCTAATTAAATCTATCGGCGGAAGCGTTTAGGGTTCATCTTTTATTAATTTGGTTACGTTGTAAAGGACATTGAAAAATGAATTGAGGTGCGATAATTTATTGTCGTTGTTATTAAACAAGTAGGTCTGTAACCAAAAATATCTCTTGAAATCGCTTCCGTACAAAATTAAAGTCAAGATTAATATATATATATATAATATATATATATATATATATATATATATATATATATATATATATATATATATATTTATATATATATATATATATATATATATATATATCGAAAATCCAATAGCTGTTACTAATGGGCTTGCAAAATTTACTTGTATTTCGAAAAGTAATTATGTATTTTTGATCATACCTAAAGCGAAGTAAAGTATTTCATGTCAACATATAAGATTGGAACTATCTATCACCAAATCACCATCAAAACGTAACTAAATTAAAAGATTTTTAGACATTAGTTGAAATACAGAAGACAATGAAAAAACCTAGCCAAAAAGAGATTATTTATATTAAAACTTCATTATGCATTAATAAATGTTGAATTATATAAATGAAAAAAAAAATAAAATAAAATAAATAGAACCCCTTGTGCCTGTTATACAAATAACGGAAATATCATTACAACATACATTATGACGTCATTCCATACTGGTTTATATCAAAAATTTAAATTTCATTACATTTTTTAAAAATATAAATAAGAGTGTATCGTGCGATTACTGTGAGTAACAATGGTGATTTAATTCTATTCTTATGTATTTATAATGAGTATTCAAATTCTGCAACATTTTTTTTTATGTTTGAAGTTCTCTGAATTCAGATTTTTTCTGCGATTTTGCAATTACGTAGCACTAATATTCAAAGCAATCTAAATCCTGAAATATATATATAGAAATTATCAAGTGTCGGGAACATGGATTTTCAAACAATGTGTGAACTGGAGTTTTTAAAACGCTTGCAAATACAACTACGCAACTACTACCCCACTCTAATTAAACTTTTCGAACGAAGTACATAATCAATAAATATTTCCCAACCCTTTCCCGATCCCCCTAAGGAAAGTAAATCTCGTCACACCCCTAACCTACTGAACAAAATTCAAGGGCAAAAGCTTCTTCTTCAAGTTCAAGTTCAAGACGAAGGGTGGTTCGCAAAAGAAAAGAACTTCTACTTCCTTCATTCCACCGTTACAGGTACAGTTATGGGAGAGAGAAAAGAAGGGGAACTTCTTTAGAAAAATAAGAATGGGGGAGATTTTTTTTATGGATGGGGATGTCATGGAAAACTTAGGAGGGACGATTCATATCTTACAGGTACAGTTACGGGGAGGGTGGGGGGGGGGGATTCTTTTGATTTTTTTATGGGGTCTTAGAAAGTGTTGTGATCGTGAGAAAGTGGGGGAAGTCTTGTGAAGGAGGAGGGAAAGGGGTAAAGGTGGGTTGGGCAATGGATTGAAAGGGTGCAGGTTTTTCAAGGTTAGGCGGAAGTGAGGCTGGGGACGGGATTAGATGCGTTAAAGGAGATTTGAATATTTATGTTTTCTCAAGCACATACAAGATGTAAGATCGTGTGGAAAGGGTTTAAGATTGCAGCTTTTTCAGCCGAAAAAATATATATGTATCTTTAATACTCATACATTATTTAATAAATACTTAAAAAAATGTCCTGCATTAGATTTTAAATGATTTCAATTAATTTTTTTCCATATGACAAAAACCAACTACAAAATTCCAATTTTGCTGATAATGACTAGAAAACTACTACATATATTTCAAAATAGCCCCCTTTAACTATAATTAATTTTCAAAACAATTTATTTGTATTTGGTACTAACATTAATTATACTTTGAATACTGCCAAAAACGTAATTTCACAACAGTTAATAACCTCACTCTTTAATTTTGAATGCACATTTTCTACTGTCATCTATGATTATTATTAGTAACCAAAATTTTAAAATGGAATGTAATAGATAGAAAACACGAATTTGTCGAGATTGAGCTCTACTTTAATAGAATAAAGTGGATAGTGTTACTTGTTGACAAACGGCAACAGTATGCATTAGAGGGTTAAATGAGGGAGTTATATGTTTAAAAGGCAATAAGTGCAAACGTAACAGGTATAATTCTGAGAAAGGAAGCAATTTCACAAAAATAAAAAATAAAGTGCATGTAACAACTCCGAATTTTTGTGCATATTGTGTTATCTTTACATCATACATGTGTTTATCTTTAGACTTAGAAACTATCCCTTAGAAACGATCACCAAACCATGGTTCCACAAAAAGAAAAGTTGCACAAATTTCTTTAGTTTATGATGACGAGGTGAATGGATAAATTAAATACTCTTTGAAATTTGTTAAATTAAAGATTTGGTAGAGAATAAACTGGCATTTTTTCCTATACTTATTTAATGAGTAAAGTTTGCAATTTCAGTTAATAATAAAATGTTCTTGAAAAAAACCTTTTTTTTTTCAACTTTGTTAAATCTTTGAAGTAATAGTTGAGAAATGTGCCCCACACATTTTGGTACTTTTATACTAAAACATAAAACTCCAGTCCAGTTGGAGAGCATTGCATTTTCGTTTCGGCACCATAATGGCATGCATATTTTGAGAACTGAACTTAAAATCACTCGTGGAGAGTGATCGTTCGAGGTTTACACAACACAGATCCACTCCCAAAAAAAGGAAAGTGCATTTTCAGATCTGGAGGAGTGAAATCCACACTCAGATAAAATTTAGAGTGGCTGTTTTAAGAGTGTAGGCTGTTAAAATATACCCCGTATACGAGGTAACGTTTTGAAGCTCAACGTGCTTGCATATAACCTCTTGCTGCCGAAAATTATATTTAGTTTTTAAAAAGTAGTAATGACAATTTGAAGGGTAGGAGGAAGGCAATGTTGTTCAATTTTCTTCAAAATAATTAAAAAGTAATTAATATTCAACCAAAAAAAAGAAAAAGCACAGAAAACTTTCTCCTCCTACCCTAAAACCTTAAGATCGGCAGATGTTAGGGCACAGGTAAATTTATGACTCACATTTTTAAGAAAAAAAAAAGCTTTAGAAACCTTTGTGATTTTCGATCGGATCAACCCTTTAAATTGCCCCACAAAAACAACCACCTTTGTTCACCTTTCAACGAAAATGTAACAAAAATCCCCTAACCCCTCAACTTAAAAAAACCTAGGCAATTTTCTTCTAAGAAACCCCACAATCCCACGGTAGAGCCGAGAGGGTAAAAAAAGGGTTCAGGGGCAAAAAAGCCAAAGGGGTAGGGTGGGAAAAAAAACTAGACAGGGTTTAAAAAAAATCTCGCAAATGACGCAACCCCATCACCAGAGCGCATGCGCAATACGGCACCTTTACCGTGTGGGCTGGTATACAGACGCTTTTTCGCCGCGCAATTTGTGATCGTCTCCTACCACCTGATAAACAATCGTTTGAAATTGGCTGAAAATCGTTTGAAATCACCCACCCCCTTTACCCAGGTATGTCAGTTTGTTATTAATTTGTGTTTATTATTTAAGGAATTTTATGTTTTTTCGAAAAGAACGGTGTAAATTTGGTGCTTGAGGGGCCGGAAGAAATTGTTTTGGTTTTGCCGGTAGAGGAAGGGTTTTTGCCGGGATGGTTTTATCGTCGGAAAAGAAGTTTTGCCCGTGTTAAGGGTTAGGAAATTCCACATTTTAGAAACTTAAAACATTAATGTATAATTTTTTTGTTTAAAATTTTTTGGGGGTATCAGAATTGGTGGCAGGTGGATCACCTGTCGTTTGTTTATGTTTCTCTGATTAAAGAAATCAATATAAACAAATACATAAAACTATTTTAATAATATATAAAAAATCTTTCGAGGAATTCTTAATTTGGATTAAAATTGTTTGAGAGCTCTTAAAAATGTACAAATGTAAAAATGTAGTTATAACATGATGTGGAAACAGCTTCATAACAAGAAGAAAGGTCAATAGTATTTAACTTATTATTTCTCTAATTAAAAAAAAATGAAACAAATAAAAAAACAAAATTTTAATATAATATATAAAAATTCTGTCAAGAAACTCTAAATTAAGGTTAAAATTGTTTGAGAGCTCTTTAAAATATACAAATGTAAAAATGTAGTTATAACATGATATGGAAAAGATTCCTAACCATAGAAAGACGTCAATTGTATTTATTCCTTAATTTATTTTGATAACTTGTAAGTAACTCCTATTAAAAAACTATAAAATTATTTTTAAAAAATCTATTGCTTCTTTTCGAACATATTATTATTCGCAAACTAGATTGGAAAAGTTTGTACTATTGCTTACTTTTAATTTGAATGAAATGATACAATATTTTCATATAAAATTATAGGGGGTGCTTGAAATCGTAATATCTTTTTACCTGTCAAATATTTGAGCCAAACAAATCTCATAAAATAATTACACTGTGTTGTAAGGAAACAAAGTTATTCTTATTTAATTGAGAGTACTATTTTTATTTAAATATGCATAATCTATGCTTAGAATTCATAAACATAAGACTCAGGTGTGAAATTTTAACTGGTTGATAAATATCTTCAGAATAGATTGTCATGTATGTTTGTAAACATGACAAATGTCATCTAAAAAATATACAAATTATATAATTCAACAATTCAAATGTAATTTAGCAAATGATTTTATTTTTATAACATTATATTATTGCCTAATTTTAAATTTTGTCACTTGTTGTTGATATTTATCAAATATTTATTTAGTTTCATCCGATTTAAAATGTTTGTAGTTTAGTTTTAAAAAACAATAGTACATTGGTATTTATTGAAAAAATAATTTTAAATTTTAAAAATGACTTAAAATTAAAAACACCTCAAATGTTTAGCATTAAATAAAAGCATTGCTTCAATTTACTAAATAAATGAAAACAACCCCAAATCTTATTTTTCTGTTCTTGTGAAGAATTCAAATGTTAATGTTTACGTAGAAGAATTAATGTTTTCCCTAGCAAATTTTTTAGAATAATTTTTTTAATATTTTTAAAAATCTCAATGAACAAAAACGTATAAATAATTTACTTAATATTTTTCTAAATATTCAAATTCTATTTAAATACTTAATTGTTTTCTAAAACAAAAGTTTGGAACTATCACTGAAATCTTACATCATCATTTATTTGTACAATTAATTATGAATTGAATTTCAATTGTTAATGTACCTAGGAGTAACAGAGGTATATAGTAGTTATTTTATGTATTGGATAAAAACTAGCTTAAGTAAGCTCTTTTAAAAGGAATTTTATCATTTAACAGCTGATTACTATCAAATGAAAAGTAACTCAAATACTGTTTGGTGAATAATTAACTATCAGATGTTTATAAATCATGCGATTAAATAACTTTTATAAAAAAAACGCTATACATTTTTATGAATATTAATGAGAGTAATAATTAAATAATAATATAAGTCAGCTTTTAACCTGAAAACTCTAAATGAAACATTCAGAATACATTTTATTACAATTACACTAGCAGAAAAAACGTAACAAATCAAATTAAATCTAATTTTACTTAAAATGTGAAATTAAAGTTTTGTTCTGATAATATATATTTTGGTAAATAAAAAATTAGATACTTTGATATTTGATTAATTGATTTAACTGCTGTACAGAAAAGAACATTTACAATTAGGGTTTGGGGGGGTGGGTGGGGTACCTGGGCCAATTGGCATACTTCGGCCACCTACACCTTTTTACATATGGGCCTATACAAATTATTTTTTTTTATATTTTTATTTTTTTTGTGTATAATTTGTGTTCCAAAAAACCTTAACAATTAATGCAAAAAATAAAAATAAAAAAAAAAATTTTTTTTTTTTTTTTTTTTCCGTGTTGGGGCCCTTCCCCGCAAGGTGGGGTAGGGTGGTGCCCCCACCCATATTTTTTTTACACTTAACTGGTAGATATATTGATGATAGTGTGGGCAAGTAATGATTTTTTTTTGAGTTTTTAAAAAAAAAAAAAAAAAAGTGTCTTTTAATAAGTCCCCCCATACATCTTTTTTTCTGGTGCTGCGCTTACAAAAATAAAAAAATATATACGTTAAATTTTCATTTTTTTCATTTTGCAAAAAAAAAAAAAAAAGGGCTAAAAAAAATAATTTTTAACTGGCCTATGTCAATTGACTATACTATGTGAATAGTGAATGACCCCCCATAATAAAAGCCGAATATGACTTTTTTTAAAGTATATTAAAGAGTTGGGGCAAGGGGGCCAACCATGCATGGCCCTTGGCCATTGTGGTGGCCCACGGGTACCCCAACGCGCCCAAACGCGGCCACACCCAAATTTTTTTTACTTTTAATCACACATACACTACACTACATACAAAAATATTATACGTTTTTTTTTACTTATAAAATATATTTGTTTTGTTTTTGTATCATGATTGATGTTTGGAAATAAAAAAAAAATAGCATGGCGTGAATTACGAAAATTGCGAAAAAAAAAAAAAACAAAAAAAAAAAGATTGTACCTTACATACTTAAATGAAAAAAAATGATGCCATTATGTTTTCTGCATTGGGTGGGGGTAAAAAAAAAATTGCAACAACAGATTTGTTTTACGTCCTTAATTCGGGAAATGCCGGCCCACTTGCCCCAATGGCCCACTTACTCCACCTTACCCTACATAGCAGAGGAAAGATACTAAAATCGAATAAAAATACAGACGACAAGCATAACATACAGTACAAATATTAAAAAATTTAAATGAAATACAAGCATTAAAATTGAATAAAATAAAAGCATTAAAATTGAGTAAAACACGCCAACAATGAATTTATACTGAAGAACTAGAATTATAAGGTCACTGATAAAATATCTCTTTTTAATTTCGTAAGATTTTCAAAAAATAAATAACTGTTTATTGGGAGTTTGTTAATCAGTTGAATGAATTGTATATATATGGCTGATTATTAAAATAATTTTTAGAGAAAAAATGTACTTTAAGAATATATTTATTTCTTGTAGTATAGCTAGGAACAAAGACATTAAATTCTAATTAATTCTATATTTAAAATCAAAATAACATTTTAGAACAAAACTCAAAAAAATTGAATGATTTATAAGAAATTTGATTTATATTGTGCCTCATAATTAAAATTAATATCCAATATTGTTCAAAAGATAAATTATATTCAAAAGTTTAAATTTGTACAAATTTAGAGAAATAAAGTTTAGTAAAATAGAGCTTTTTTAGAACTTTTAATAAAAATCTTAATTCTTAAAATAAAACCATAAATTTAAAACTATAATTTAAACTAGTAGAAAAAGTTATTTACCTTTTGAGCACCCATATTTATTTAAGTTTTATTTTAACTTGAAATTAAAATTCCAACTTTATGTTAAGTTAATATTATCGGAAGTAAATGAATATTAAAAGCTAAAAGACTTATTAATTTTTAATATTTTAAAAGTACTTTCCCAACAAATACATTAAACATAAAAAATTTCTTACTTAACTTACTTACTTTCTTTATTAATATTTTAAATAAATAATACATAGTAATATATAACATTTCAAATTTTATTATTAAACAAGAAATTTAAAGCATTAAAAAATAGGAAACGAAAATTTTAAACGTATTAAATCATTAAATAAGTTTTTTTTTTTAAAGATTATTAGGGGTATTCCACTAAAATGTTGACTTTATATTATGTTGGCATATTTTTTAAGATATTTTTGTGCTTTTTAAAAAATGGAAACTATTCAAATAGAATAATTTCTTTTTTTTTAAATAAATATTTTCGAAAATATTAAAATTTCTCTATAGACAAATCTATTGCTTTATTTTTGTATTTTTTTACTCTCACTTTTAAACTTTTGATAATCCTTTGATAAAATCTGAAAAGAAAATGTGATTTCTTTGAAGAAAAGTCCCTCATTTCCATATATCCACGGTTAGTTAGGCTCATCTAAAGGCAGGATACACGAGGCCCCATTTGAGGTTTCATTTTCATTTTTGTTCGATTTCTTTTGAAGCAGGGAAAAAAAGGAATAACGGGGTGGGAGGGGAGGGGGGTCGGGTTGAACGTCCCCGACCAGGTGGGGAGGAGAGATAGGGGAGAGGGAAAAGGGTTGAAATTTAAAATTTTAATTTTTAACTACTTCATGTTGAGTTTATTTAACAGAGAAAAGTCGTGAATACCGAGTAGTTTTTTCCCAAGAACTACTAGTTATTTTCTATTTTAAGTTAGTAGAAGATACTTTTTTTTTAGTTTACACTTTTTATTTTGTTAAAGATAATTTTTCAAGATGAAATAAAGGCTTCACTATCTAATTTGTTGTGGTAACTTTTATAGTTTAGGGTAAAACAATGAACACAAGAGGTATAATTTTGAACATGAAACTTAAGATGTAAATTTATTTGGAAAATCTCTAATTCTTCAACTGCTCTTTGCGCATTATACATGAAAAGATTTATGAAGTAAAACAACGTTAATAGTTCATAGAATATTTGCGCCAATAATCTGCGTTGTTTATATCATTAATCTTCTCATGTAAATTGCTTTCTCAAGCTAAATTAAAACACGTACATTTAGTTTTGTTTAGATTAATAACAAGACCATTATATATTTTGACCATTACATCCTTCAATATTTTTCAACATCAGTTCATCTAAAGAGTTCATCTAAATCCTACAAAAATACATTTAAAAAAAATACTTGAAAAAGTAATGATAGGTTCATTTATTATAAGTTTACAGAAATAATTAATCTAAATAATAAAAGTAAGGGTCATAAAATAGTGCCCTGGGAAACTCCACTGCTAATATTTTGAACACCACTAAAACCATTTAAAAATTTAGCAACCTGTCCGATAAACCTTATTAATTAAATCAGGTATTAAACTTTCTTAATTTTTATATAATAGATAAAATAATTTAATATTTGTATTTACACAGTTTTTAACGTAAAATAGCAATGACGAATTAACTACATAATTTAGATTAAACTGATTATATGTTTTTATTTAATTATTTATTTACATATATTTTACGGGGCTAACAATTTCCTCAAATGCTACACAAACTAATTCATTTTCTTCAAAAATAATTAGGTAATTTTTATTGTTTTAGACAGTGTGATATCCATGTTATATTTTTAATTTCAAAGCCACCCACGAACTTTCAGCAACTCGAACATCCTTAACGTGGTGAGAACAACATTAACAACCATCTTCTCAATCCCAAACACCTGCAAATAACAAAGTCAATTGTATACAACATACCGATATCCATCGAACACACACACAAAAAAAAAACTTATTTTACACAAGTTACATCGAAGTACCCCACAAAAAAAAATCTCAACCACACCCGGAGGAACAATTACTTTGCCCCCATGTGCAGCCAAAAACCTCCAAGAAGGCGTCATGCGACAAGAAGAGTTTTTGATTATGACGCATTAAGCATCAACTTATAATCTGACATATTTTGATTGTGTTCGGTAATTGCGAACCTGGCAACGATTAAAGATCGAAGAAACGATGATCGATAGGGGGCCGAACAGATGATAAAGTGGGCTGAGATAATTACTGCTTCCGAAGAGGTTTTCGAATTTAGCGAGAGGGGGGGGGGGGAATCTAAGAACGTTTAAGCCCCCTCTTTATTCCTCCTTTAAGACGTTGTGGCCCATGGAAAATTGAGATGTAGTACCAAGAGATTATTAGAGAACTTCGTATTTATGCCTAAATTCTCAGTGGGCATTACTCATAAATGCTGGTGGTAGCTTTAAGAAAAATTGAAAGGTTGTTTAAGAGATCAAGTGGAGGAATGTATGTATTAACTTCTACATGTATCTTTTGAAGCATAATTGCGAGAAAATGACTGTGCTTTATCAACTTTGCAGCATAAAAGCTCTATTACCTTACTTAGTCAAGGTGAAAATTGATTCAGGGTCATGCATTCGGGGAATGAACTTTAAAATATACACAAATACCATCGATGTAAAAATGTCTTGGATACATTTTTGCTAGCATGACTTTATGGGAGAAAAAATTCTACAAAAAAAAATCTAGATTCAAAGAGGGATGCTATTTGTGCAATTTTACAGAAATAATTTCTTGGGATTTTTATCTGTAGGATTTTTGCAGGATTAGAAGCTGCAGTTTAGGTTTCAAAATTTTAAATAATTTTAAATTTTTAGTTGAATCCTATCGGATCTGTTGTACTAATTTGTGACCATACCTTGGCTACTCGTGTCAATGTGCATCCTTGAAGAAAAAACCTGAAAACGCAATTGTTATTTGTAATTGAGACATTACATCATCCCACAAAATATATTTATGATGTACATGGTCTTTCAATGTCCTTCTACAACTTATATATCTAACAACTGTCGAAGATCAGATACGAATGAAAGATAAACGATACATCGTCAAAAACAGTTGTCATTAAATCCTCAAAACCCCACCCAACAGTTCTTCAAGTCCAACCCATACAATCAGATAAGGGTGCTCAAATATCATTTTATACATATGAAAAAATACATCTTCCTACATGAATTCCTACTCTTTATGCTGAGGGTAATTTTATATAATTTCAGCATCATCAGATGATCAAGCGGATCACGTAATTATTTCGTAATTAAACCGTCAGGCTGGTCTTCTGCATTTTCACTGATGAGAACAGTAGATCGACAGGACTGATATCACTTGACAAATCGCTTTTTTTGCTGATTTTCTATGAAATGTGTCAGGGGTAATTTTTGGAGTGATTCTTAAACAGATATCAATCAGAAGTAATGGACATTAAGAAATGATATTAGAAATTTGGTGAACTTTTGATTGGGAATCGCAGGCAAAGTGTCTTAATTCATATATAATAATACGAAGAGTGTAGAGATTAAGCTGTAAATCAATAAAGAAAATGGTCGAAATCATTGCTGTAATGGAATTATTAGGATAGTTTTGAGCATTATAACTGGAAGTATTTTTTTAATAAGTTTTGCAAAATTTAAAAGTATAAAAAACATATACCGGTTTTTGAAGAGTTGATGTAAATTATATTAGCATTAATGGTCCTTGACCACTTATGTGTAAAAAATGTAGCCATATTGCACAATATTTTAGAATTAAATTTGGTGGTTAAAAAATGTTGTGCAATCTCACCAAACTTTGATGCAACCAAACTTTGAGGTACCGTCCTAATTTATCAAACCTTTATTCACGTGTACGAAATTATGTCGATAGGTTTCACCAAAAGTATAGAGTTCACTCATGCACCAAAGTTCGTCGAGTTCGTCGACTATTTTTTATAGCACTAAACTTAAAATTTTGGGCTTGTTACTATGTCTAATATAAATTTTATTTGCTATTTTATAATTAGTTATTTAAATCACAGAATGAAATAAAACAAATGCTGCGCAGCTCAAATATGTTGCTGTTAAGATTGCGCATATTTGGATAAAAACTTAAGATGATGATGGTTGAACTAAAAATTTAATAAATTAGAAAATTTTATAAAATATGGAATAGATCGTAATAAAATTATGTGTTGCTGTCAAAAATTATTTTTCGAAAACCTATCAAAATATTCAAACAAAATCTAAAAGTTCCTACGAGTCGGGACATATAGGTAAAAAGTTATGGTTCCTTTCTCTGCATTTATTATAAAATGATTTTTTTTTAAACCAACACATTTTATAAAATTTTGAATTTGGTTAATATTTAGAACGAAGATCTGAAAGTCATTACCAAGTGCAAAAATTTAAAGCATCAATGCATGTTTTAAAAGATATTTTAGGAATTTATGGCTATTACTAGGATAACTGGTTCATAAATTAAAGACATTTTCTTTATGTAACCATTTAACTGACCTTTTTATTAGGTGCAATTTAATAAACTTAAAACGTTAAAAAACAAACTAATAAACTCTAATTATAGGGCTCGAATATTTTACACACTTATTAAGTTCCATCGCGTAGCTCGATTTCTTGTTTTTTCACATAAATCCTTCCATAAATATATACAGCAATTTGTTAGTCAGCTGCTAAATTTCAAACTTCATTCGTTATTATGCCCCTTAAATGACCAAAGTACTTAAAAAAATAGACACTCAGCGATATAATTGGGTTGTTTGTATTCCTAAAGTAGTCCTGACGAAAAGAAATATGTAGTAAAAGGGATAAGTTGACGGCTAAGGTCAACTAATTCGAAGGGAGATCGCCCCGGTGGCACAATCGTTAGGATGCAAGCCTTTGGAGCTGCTGGGGTCGGGCTCGAATCCAGATAAGGCATGGATTTTTGTGACCGTCAATAAATGTTATTTGTCTATTTGTTTGTGTTGTCTTTTCTTTGTGTGTCTCTTGTGCTTGTAAAAAAAAAACTCTGTGTCTGTCCCACTTGACGAAATCTTTTAAGCGGTTCTCTGAACATGCACACAAGCTGAAATATATATGTTCCATACCATAATCCAAAGGGAGAAAAATTATAAAACATATTTGTTTGAGTTTATATATTCACGCGTATCTTTATACGTGGGGGGGGGGAGAGAATTAGATAATTAATCAAAAATATTTACTTGCACTGTTTTGAAAAAATATACCACTCAGTTAGTATTTAGACATTGTAATATTTTGCTGTAGATATGCAGTGTGGCTTATTATCATTGCTCTATAAAACTTTTTTTTGTTTAAATTACAAATTGTAACCCATACAATTAACCCTTTCGTATAAACAAAATTTTTGTTGAATAAAAATACAATAATGTATTGGATTTTAATTATTTCCTCTGGTCTAGTTTAATTGTTGAAATATTTTTAATTGTTTTCTAGGAAATAAATGGCGCTTTCTAAAATAATTAAAACCAAATGTACTTTTGTAAGATTTTTTTAACATAACTAAGTTTTACACATTTTTTTACTTACAATTTAAATAAAAATTTTGCAAATTTTCTCCAATTAGGCTATACAATAGAATTTTTCATACAATAAAGAACTTACGCAAATAAAATAATCTTTTTTTTTTAGCAGATGATTTTCTCCATCATGGATAAAGATACAAGGATGAGCTAAATGTGGCAGCAAAAAAATAATCAAAATTGTGATCAAGACCCTCCTTAAAGAAAGAAGGACATAAAGTAAGAGCTTTATCAATACACATAGCAAAAAAATACCATCGTAGGTTAAAATTCTATAAGATAAAATCCTACTCTATGGGATAAACGAAGCACTCCAAAAAGCAAACAAAAGTTTTTAGTTCATAAACCATCTCAAATCCACATTAAGTATATATTTTATGTATTTTAATAATTAATCTATACATATTTTTTGATTCTTAAAATTTATATGAGAATCAGGGTATTTTTATTTTCTGTTTTTATCCGCTAAATTCTATTTTTTCGATTTGCAGATGAAAATCTGTTGTACTATTGCCGAAAGCACGAACAGGGATAACCTTATAATTTAAAAAAAATTCTTATTCATTAAAGGGCTACATATTTGAAGAGTATATGGGAAGAACCAGCTGATTTCGTAGAAGGCTTTCTTTAATAACCTCTTTGGGGATGATAGCGAAAAATCGCCTAAACTGGTGTAAGGAAACAGGTTACTCGCTTTGTTTATATTTCGCGGCAACCCTGATTCACGCCAGAGATCAGTAGACACAAGTAACACGTTTGTACCGCAAATGAAGAACCAAAGGAATAGCCGGTTTCCTCTCGCCAATGTCCGCCAAGCAGACACATAAGGTAAGACTCCTAAAAAGTCAAGTGGTTTTTCCTTTGTACTCTTCATTTGGTTTTGAGTCGTATGAGTTTTAAAATGTTATTTTTTTTGTATAATTCATGGTAAAAATGTATTACCTTATTACCTTTAACGAGAATCAATAGAGTAGTAGAGAATTAGCAGGTGGGCCGATACTATTGTCTCCTAAATTCGAATCAAACGGGCAGTGCGTAGTGGTAAGTGCGTTTCAGTGCGCAAAATGACTAATATGTATCATGTAGAAAAATCGATTTTTCAAACATTTTAGGACATTTTAGATTTATTATTTTTAATGCTCCTTTGCATCAATAAATCCGTAATAATCACGAGACTTTTTGGATTTTACAGTTGTGAAAATCGTAATTTTATTTTGAAATCAAGTGTTGCCCAAATTACCGCCAGGTGAATTTTATAAAAGGTTACTATTCTTGTATCATCGTAAAGAACGAAAGGGATTACTTGTAAAGGCTAAAATTTGGGCAATTTGAGCTTTAAAATGAAAATTACGTATTTAGCTTAAACAACATTAAAATTAGAACTTAATTTTACTCCACTTGTTAAAAAGTTCACTAAAAATTATAAAAATAAACGTCCTAAATATGTGATTTGAACAAATCAATTTTAGCCTTGTATTAGTAGGATCGCACTGAGGAACGCAACCACTACCGCCAGCCAGATAGCCCTTATGATTGGCCCACCTGATTTTTGTTTTTTTTCGACGTTGCTAGCTCTCGTACTATTACCTTTAACGAGAATCAATAGAGTAGTAGAGCTATGTAGCAATCCAATACTATTGTATATCCTAAATTCGAATAAAGGCAGTGCTTTTAAGTGCAGTTTCAGAAGAAATGACTTATATGTATCATGTAGATTACCATAATCAGCAACAAAGTACATACAGATTTATTATAATGCTCCTTTGCATCAATACTTCCATAATAATCACGAGACTCCCTTGGGATTTTACATCTTGAAAATCGTAATGTTATTCCTATGGAGAATATTCGCAAGTCAATTACCGCCACAATTTTATTAGGTTACTAGTTTCTTGTATCATTGTAAAGAACGAAAGGGATTAAAAGGCTAAAATTAATTTGTTTTGTGAAAATCACGTATTTAGTATTTTTAATATTTTTTTAAAATTAGAACTTAATGCTTACTCCACTTTTTACTAACTTCAAAAAATTATTAAAAATACTAAATATGTGATTTTCACAAAACAAATCAATTTGAGCCTTTTAGTTCCTTCCATTCTTTACAATGATACGAGAAACTAGTCACCTTTTATTAAAATTGTGGTGGTAATTGACTTGCGAATGTTTTCCATAGGAATAACATTACGATTTTCGAGATGTGGAATTTCAAGGGAGTCCTCTTAAGTGATACTGATAAAATTCCTTAATCTCTGACTTGTATTCATTTTTTAATATATTTAGAACTTTTATACATTTTAGCACATCACTGTTTTACCTTTGTACAAAACAGCAAGAAAATGTCGATTTTGAAATCACTGTGGTTCGGCCAATGTTAAAAAAATACGACGCCTGTCGCCAATAGCCTCTTTTTCGGTGTTAATCCAACCCCAAAACCGACCCAGTTTCGTAATTTTGTTTCAGTGTTTATAAACCCCCTCTAAATAAATAAAAAAAATCTTTCCACATTCTTACTCCATAGAGGCTTTTCTTTAGAAATTATACAGTTTGGTTCTTCTTCTCCAGCCTCTAATTAGAGGGGCCTTTCTGCAATGCCCGCCGTAAGGACATAAACGTCCAGCAAACTGGATTAGGGCAGCTAATAGAGCATAATTCTTCACAAAACTGACAGCGTGCTGTTTAAAGCGCATGCGCCGGGGCATCTAAAGTGATTAAGGACTTTTGTTTGAAAAAAAAACCGTTTTTGAGGTTTTATAGGTCTTTTGCGATTTTCTTGCAGATAGTAGGAGACTTCGCAGAGTCTGGGACATCGATGGGAATTTATGTTACTTTCGATGAATTTTTATTTTGTGTTAGTGTTCTTTTTAGTTTTTATCTATATTTTCTTATTTTAGAAAACACCAAAGTAAAGTTTAAAAAAAAAGAATTATATAAAAGTTATTATAATTTAGAAATTTTTGCATAGCTCTTCTTCACCCCAAACCAAAATATGTTATTCATTTTCAAATTAAGATAATTTTTCTAATTGTTCTTGAAGCCAAAGTATGAAAGTATGCCGTTAAGATTCAAATATTTCCCAAATATCTCATACGAAATAATTATAATTGAGTTCCCCGCTTTAGATTTTAAAATTAAAAAAATATCAATTTATAAATTTCTGAAAACAATGTATGTTGCTGGAAAACCTGACAGCCAGGTTATACGTTATATGTTGTAGGTTTATACGTAAGTATCCGTCAAAGGGATACTAAGAACTAAGGTTGGTTGGTATACATATATTTTCAGGCTTGTGTGCTTGGTCAGAGACACGCTTATAAACATTCTTCAAAAGAAACAGAGGTAAAGAGCATGCTGTTTATGTCTTTAACATCACCCTGTATCTGGAACTTTTTTCAAGGAAGTGGCGTCACTTTGAGGCAGCTTAAAGACACTGCCTTAATTTCATCAGGCTCTATGAATAATGACGGGGGAGATAAATTGGTGGCGCTAAATTCAATTGGGTGTTATTACTGTGAACAGATGGCCCCACAACTGGAATTAACCCAGTTTGAAAAAGTTTGGTCAACAAAAAAATTAATTAGTGGCAGGGTAATCTGTTTTTATATATTTTCCCTGATTCTTAAAACTAATAAAGATTTGGTGGTTTTGAGTTTACATTTTCACACCAATTCCTCATCTCCATATTTAAAGGAATGAAATCGTTTCATGATTTTTTTTAATTTTTAGCCTAGTATTTTAACCGCGAAGACATTTAAAATCTATTTCCCCTACCTGAATATTTTTTTCCGTTAAAAGTGGGTAATTTTATATAAAAACATTGTTTTTTAGAGAAACATTTTTATTCTAAAGAACAAGGAACTTGGACGTTTTTATGGTTATCCTAGGAATCATGAAAGTAGAGATTTGATTTTTTCATGGGTGAAAATGGTGTGACAAAAAGAAATGGAATATTTTCTTTAAATATCTGATTTAATTGAGTTTGAAGGTTCTTCTGCAGATTTACAATCTGCCCTTGCTGCTATATAATATATTTTTATAATTATAATAGTTTAAAAGTAATTCTTTAATTTGAAAATATATCGATTTGAAACGAATCAAGTAAAAAATTATTCTCGGTTCACCTATTAAATATTTAAAAAAGTACATAATTAAATTAATATTTCAGTTTAGTAAACTA
Organism: Hylyphantes graminicola; assembly: GCA_023701765.1. Taxonomy (NCBI): domain Eukaryota; kingdom Metazoa; phylum Arthropoda; class Arachnida; order Araneae; family Linyphiidae; genus Hylyphantes; species Hylyphantes graminicola. The sequence goes on from CM043119.1 coordinate 68,216,297, forward strand.
AACTTCACAAAACTAAATATATTAACAAGTTTAGGAATATTGAAACCTTCGTACTTTAAAGTTTTTTTTATTTATTTTTAGTTTACATTAAAAATGGTATCTTCAATATGACTTAAAAATACATTGCTCAAAATGTATAAAAATTAATTAAAAACGTAATAATTGGCAAAAGATTTTTTTAAATACTCGTTGAACTGAAATCAGCCTAAACCCAATAATTTTAGTTTTGTTATTTTTATTTAATGTATTCAATTATTTAAGTTTCAAAATCAAAATGCGTAAAATGTTGAAAAGATTATTACGCTTTGTGCACGTTTGAATTAGTTTAATGCAGCGTAAGTAAAACAAATAAGCGTTGCAAAATTTCAATGGAAGTGAAAATGGTACTGATAATAAAACATACCTGGATACATCCCATACATATGTAAGGGATGTAGGAAAGTTATGTATGCAAGATATGTATGAAAGTTAAATGTAAAACTACTTGTTTCACGGAAATATCAAGAATTCAAGGAATCAGTATGAAACGTTCATTAGAGGAACAACGATGCACATCAAATTATGACTTGAACTATTTTACTCCAAAACTTTTGTCATCTCTTCCCAGATAAAATATATTTTATTTGTAAAAGTTTCATAGCAAAAATGGAGCAAATCAAAACTGGATTGTAACTTGTCGTTAAGCTGGCCAAACGAATTGAATTTCATTACGTTATTTTATATTGCAGCAATTCGTTTTTTGCCCCGAATTTCTATAACTTGATTTTTAAAAAGTTTATCTTTTGTAGACGTAGACAAAAGATACCGTTTTTAATATTTCTTTTGAAATTAAGACATTAGTAATTGAATGATTTTAATTTATTTAGAATTATATCTTTAAAATAAATGGCTTTATCTAGTTTTATATTGCTTGCTATTCTTAAAAGGTCCAAAATGAATTATTTTTCCCATAAAAATAAAAATTTAATAGTTAAAAAGAGATTTTTAAGTGAAATTTAAATTTTTACTTACTACTTTTATTTGGGTGAAAAACTTAGTTTTAATTGTTTTAAATTTTTGAGGCATCAGAAAGAATCATAATAAACATTTGACATAAGAAATCATTATCTTTCAATAGCATTTATTTTTAATGACGCAGTCTAAAATAAATATAATAATTTAGTTTTTGCTAAAATGAAGCTTACGTATTGAAAAAAAAAGCCAAAATACAACTATTTGGATATACTTGCTGAAATTATGTTTTTTTTAGATAGGGGTAAAAATAAATTTTAAATTCTTATATAATGAAAATAAATTGGTAAAAAATTATTTAATGATTAATTCAGGAAATTTTTACTTAGATCCTTCTTTATATCTAAATATTTTTCCTCCATACTTTCCAAAAAAATCTTCCAATCTAGAAAAATGAACCAACTTATCCTGGGGGTATCTTGGGTTGGTTTGGACACCTGTATCATTATTAAGAATATTTCTTATGATAAAGCGACAAATTTATATGACGGTTCACAGGCCATAAAAACGATAAAAATACATAAAATTGTCACAGGCTCCTCGATTTTCAGCTGCAAAATCGGTAATTGTTTTTACACAGTACCCGATCATTACACCAAAGCTACATGGCCTTATCCCCCAAAAACCCGACCTATATCAAGAAGAAAAATTAAGATGTTAAGTAAAAGAAAAACTTGTTTTCTTAATGGGTTGTTTTAACCAAAATATTTCACTTGTTTCTTCAAAGTGCGATTCCATTCCTAAATATTTATTTCTATTTTTTTCCGTTTATTTTATGGATTAAAATATTATGATTGAATTGTAATAATCTTAAATTACATTTAATCTTATTTTTGGCGAGCGTTAGCGAACAGAGGGCGTGTCTCCTAGTTTGAAATAAAGTTTCCAATGTTTTAGATTTAAGGGTTTATTGACAGTTTTTAATTGATTTGAAATGTTCAAGAAAACCTTGGATGTTAAAACTGGATTCGTCTGGATGTTAAAACCTAAACAACTTATAATTTATGGGTACAAAAAATAATAAATATTTTTTAACAATCAAATCGAATTTTAAAAATCGCTTTGAAGAAAAATAATAGTATATTTTTTACTTAAAAAAACTCTTCGCAATTATTATTTTTGGATTTGCTGAACAGAATGGAGAATTTTGTTATTCTCCCTGATTTTGCTTACAATTTTCCATTTTCAATTTTATGTTACTTTACTTACTTCTGTAAGCCTCGTGACATTCGCGTATTACACAAATATTTTTTGTAAACTTTGTGTTTAAATAAAAATATATTTTATTATTCCATATGTTTAGTAGCCCTAAAACGTGGATTTGCATTTTATAGATAAAATATCCAAAATAATTGTTAGGGTGTTGTTTCTCTTTAAAAATAAGGGCTGCGGAGCCCACTCGGCTAGGCACTCGCTTTGCATGCGAAAGTTCCCAGGTTCGGGTCCGGGCATGGCCGAAATAACTGCCGACTTATAAACGGCCCGTGCAGCCAAAAATGTCCGACAAATAATACCCCGTGTAAGGGAGTCCTTCAATACCCCGTGTAAGGGAGTTCATTAAATATCCTTCAAAGTCCTAACGCTGCGTACGCGATATCGCCCTTAATGGTTGCCTTGGGTGCCTATTCAAGTGTCGGCTCGTCACTTGACTGTGGTTCGAAAATACGACGACTGTCTCCAATAGCCCTCGTGTGGCTCTAATGCGACGATAATTCAAACCAAACCTAACCTTAAAATTAACAACAACAACAACTTACACATGTTCACAAAAACGAAGCGTTCATTAACTTCATAAAAAAAACAGATGAAAAATATGACAAATTGTGTTGCGACATCGTGCAGCTGAGAGCTTACTCCCCACCGTGGACGGGCAGATGTCGGAATAATTGAAGATAATTGAGTATGACTCTCTAATGATAGAAGCCCCACTGACAAGTGGTAAGACAATTTTACAATTACTGCTCGGCTCATTCTTGTAGTTTTGCCGACAAAACATCGAAGACCAAGGCATTTTCTTGAACTTATAAAGGACAACAAAGCAGCTGAAGTGCTAAGATTGTACAGTTGCTAACTGTTTTTCGAAGTGCAAGGTTGTTATGGAAGGATTTCATTTGGGGTTGAAGCCATTCTCTTTTACGAAGGTAAACCCTTTATAATTGTACTTGCGAAATTTTTAAGAATTGTTCAGTGTATTTTTGTGAAAATATGTCACTCTTTCCAAAGAATTTTCCTCAGTTTATGTGAGAAAATATTTTAAAAACTATACTTATTTATGACGACAAAACATCGAAGACCAAGGCATTTTCTTGAACTTATAATGGACAGCAAAGCAGCTGAAGTGTCTTGATTGTACAGTTGTTAACTGTTTTTCGAAGTGCAAGGTTGTTATGGAAGGATTTCATTTGGGGTTGAAGCCATTCTCTTTTTCGAAGGTAAACCCTTTATAATTGTACTTGCGAAATTTGTAACTATTGTTTAGTGTATTTTTTGTGGAAATATGTCACTTCTTCCAAAGAATTCGCTCATTTTTTTGTGCAAAACTTTAAATTCTAATCACTTTACTAAATTTTGACGACAAAATATCCGAAACCAATGCATTTTATTGAACTTATAATGGACAACAAGGCAGCTGAAGTGCTTAGATTGTTGTACAGTTGCTAACTGTTTTTAGAAGTGCAAGGTTGTTATGGCAGGATTTGACTTCATTTGGGGATGAAGCCATTCTCTTTTTCGAAGGTAAACCCTTTATAATTGTACTTGCGAAATTGTTAACTATTGTTCTGTGTTTTTTTGTGAAAACATGTCACTCTTTCCAAAGAATTTGCTCAGTTTATGTGAGAAAATATTCTAATAACTATACTTATTTTTGATGACAACATATGCAAAACCAAAGCATTTTCTTGAACATATAACGAACACAAAGCAGTTGAAGTATCTCGATTGTACAGTTGCTAACTGTTTTTTGAAGTGTGCAAGGTTGGCTATGGCTGGATTTCACTTCATTTGGGGTTGAAGCCACTCTCTTTTTCGAATTTAAACCCTTTATAATTGTACTTGCGAAATTGTAAACTATTGTTTAGTGTATTTTTTGTGAAAATATGTCACTTCTTCCAAAGAATTCGCTCATTTTTGTGCGAAAAATTAAATTCTAATCACTATACGAAATTTTGACGACAAAATATCCAACACCAAAGCATTTTCTTGAACTTATAATGGACAACAAGGCAGCTGAGGTGCTTAGATTGTACAGTTGCTAACTGTTTCTTGAAGTGTGCAAGGTTGATTATGGTTCGATTTGACTTCATTTTGGGGTTGAAGCAATTCTCTTTTTCATAGGTAAACCCTTTATAATTGCACTTGCGAAATTTTTAAGAATTGTTCAGTGTATTTTTGTGAAAATATGTCACTCTTTCCAAAGAATTTTCCTCAGTTTATGTGAGAAAATATTTTAAAAACTATACTTATTTATGACGACAAAACATCGAAGACCAAAGCATTTTCTTGAACTTATAATGGACAACAAGGCAGCTGAAGTGTTTAGATTGTACAGTTGCTAACTGTTTTTCGAAGTGCAAGGTTGTTATGGCAGGATTTGACTTCATTTTGGGTTGAAGCCATTCTCTTTTTCGAAGGTAAACCCTTTATAATTGTACTTGCAAAATTTTTAAGAATTGTTCAGTGTATTTTTGTGAAAATATGTCACTTCTTTAAAAGAATTTGCTCATTTTATGTGCGAAAATTTAAATTCTAATAACTATACTTATTTTTGGACGACAAAATATCCAAAACCAAAGCATTTTCTTGAACTTATAATGGACAGTTCAATGGAATGGACTGTTCGGCTCATTCTTGTAGTTTTGCCCACAAAACATCGAAGACCAAGGCATTTTCTTGAACTTATAATGGACAACAAAGCAGCTGAAGTGCTTAGATTGTACAGTTGCTAACTGTTTTTCGAAGTGCAAGGTTGTTATGGCAGGATTTGACTTCATTTTGGGGTTGAAGCCATTCTCTTTTTCGAAGGTAAACCCTTTCTAATTGTACTTGCAAAATTTTTAAGAATTGTTCAGTGTATTTTTGTGAAAATATGTCACTTCTTTAAAAGTATTTGCTCATTTTATGTGCGAAAATTTAAATTCTAATAACTATACTTATTTTTGGACGACAAAATATCCAAAACCAAAGCATTTTCTTGAACTTATAATGGACAACAAAGCAGCTGAAGTGCTTAGATTGTACAGTTGCTAACTGTTTTTCGAAGTGCAAGGTTGTTATGGCAGGATTTGACTTCATTTGGGGTTGAAGCCTTCCTTTTCGAAGGTAAATCCTTTATTATTGTACTTGCGAAATTTTTAACTATTGTTTAGTGTATTTTTGTGAAAATATGTCATTTCTTCCAAGGAATGTGCCCATTTTATGTGCGAAAATTTAAATTCTAATGATTATACTTATTTTTGACGACAAAACATCGAAGACCAAGGAATTTTTCTTGAACTTATAATGGACAACAAAACAGCTGATGTGTCTCGATTGTACTGTTGCTAACTGTTTTTTGTGTGCAAGGTTGGTTATGGCTGGATTTGATTTCATTTGGGGTTGAAGCCATTTTCTTTTCGAATTCAAACCATTTATAATTGTACTTGCGCGAAATTTTTAACTAATTGTTTATAACAGGGAACTAGTAAAGAAGCCAAATAAAGGAATTGCTAGTATTTAGTTTGTATATGCAAAATCTCGAAGCCAAACCACCTTCTTTTGAGGTTTACGGACTAAAGCAGCTGAAGTTCAAGTTGGAACTTCAGAATCGTGCTTTGACAATGCAGCTGTGTTTGTTGCAAAGTGTCGCCAAATAACCTGATCGTTAAAAAGAACATGTTGGTTTGGTTAGAGCTGTCGCAATTTCGTTCGATGCTGGTTTTACCTTGAAGGTTTAAAAGTAAACATTTTAAATTGTTCCTGTAAAATGAGTTTTATTTATTCACTCTTTTAAGTTTTAAATATTTGATAAGGTGGAATGGTTCTATCAACAGTGCACAAGAGCAGTCAAACTTTTTCATTAAAAATTGTCTTCTTCGGAATAGAAGAAATTAACTTATGTCAAGTGTTCCAATTCAGGAACATGTCTAAATTGTGGAGGTGCGGCGATAGATGGCAGCATCTGTCACATGTGTGTGTTGTGTCAGTCTTACTTGACGAAGGTTTATAAGCGGGTCTCTGACCAAGCACACAAGCCTGAAAATATTTGTCTACCAATTAATCAACCAACCGGCAATTGTTTGCTAGGCTGTTTTCTGATCAGTAATATCTTTTTTCAACTTTTCATAAATTTTAAAAGGAATCGGTATTTTTAACAAATAATACTTTTGAAGATAATAATGGTTACCGGAGTCATAATAACTCTATAAAATTGCAATAAACTGCTTTTATGTGTTAGAAAAAAACAAAATATTTTAAGAAATTTTTAGTTGATTTATGCAAATGGTTTTGGAGACTTGATTAATTACAAAAAAAAATCAACCAGTTTACTTCTCTTCTTCTCTACTATAACCTTTATAATATCTCGTACCGAATTTGCAAGACCAAGCTCATGCAACCAATTTAAAACACTCATTCATACATATTTAACAAAACTGGTGTAGCAATATAAAAGCAGGCAGAGTGTGAAAATCAAAGTGACGTTTGATTGGTGGATAGCGGTCGCGTGCAGAAAGGCATATAAGGCAGATATTGACCTCTAGTTCACCTCGAAACGCCCACTGTAAAACCGAAATAGTAAAAATTATGTATACCCAAGTAGAAAACTGGACTATGTCCTATATCGCAACAGTACATACATCAGCCTGTTTTGAATTAAGATACATAGTTTCAGTAAAACAAACAGTGGTGAGAAACATATGATTTTCGGCTAAGGTGATAAGTATAGAGAGAGCCTTATTAATATTCATTCGAGGACCAGGCACAGATTTGAATATACAAAATGACCTGTCTGTTTTTGATGGGAGAGATTCGGTTGTAGTTTCCGGTGGTGCTTTAATGTGTCGGTGTACTTTAAGGGTGTCGGGACATTCAGCTGCATGTTAATGTAATGGTTGTTTTGCAATAAAGTAAATGCTTCAGATCATCAGGGCATGAAAGACTTGTATCTATTCATGTTCTTTGATGTCTCAGTTGGTACATAATATCGTATCATCACCTGCAATGCGATATCATTCTGACATCGATTTTATTTTGGAAAGTTGTGTTATTATAATTATTCAAACTAATATATTAAAAGGAAAATCAAAGTTTTGACGGCGAATGACCACGTGACTTGCATCTAGATAAATAAAAACAGATTTGTTTTGACCTTAAGAGGGACTGTCAGTCCTATACACGTAATGCTTTATTTTTCAAATCATAGTTTCTTGAAAAGTATTTTTTAAACGTATGATCTGTTTGCACCAGATACGCAAATAGGGATGAAAGACAATTTAAAAAAGATTTGAAGGAACAATATCAATCAGTTTTTTAATTATTAATTTTTTTTTAAAGCTTCATTTTGAGAATCGTGGCGACATCTGTAGGACAACTTGGCTTAATTGATTAAAAAGATTTATTATTAATTTAAATAATTCACTCATGCATTATCTTTGTATGTTAATACAGAATTTAAATGATGCTTCTACATTTCAAGTACTTCTTATGACAAAAACGTTCATAACAAACGAGAATCTATGATTTTAAAATTTGATGACACACAAAAATAAATGTCGCCAAATCGTAGAAGGAAAAAAAAACGCCAATATCTAAATCGTTCAAACTGCAAACCTAAGCCACATGGAAAAGTGGGCGGAGATCATTATAAATCCAGTCAAAGAATTTCGCGCGACTTTTAAACTTGACTACTTTAGTTGTAGTATAGGTTGGATACTTTTAGATTAGATTTGGTTTAAATTATCGTCGCACTAGAGCTACACGAGGGCTATTGGCGCTTGGATACTTTTAGCTAATTTGATATGTACAGCTGGGGAAAAAGTTCCCACTAGTGATTATTTCGAACGTTAGTCATCCTATAGAACCTTTTTGACTTTGTGTTTGTATAACATCATGAGTTAATTGCAGGACAAAAAAATTGCATAAGGAGCCGTCTTCATATTAAAAATGCTATTAACTTTAAAATTTTCAATGGCAGCACCCAATTTTATAATTAAGAAATATTAAGAATCCTCATAAACCCTAAATCTTAGTTTTTGTTACATTTGGCTGAATAATTGACGAGTTATTCAATCGAATCACTTAGTGATCTTTGGTTTACCATTTCTAAAATGACGGCCGTAGTCTGTGGATTTATTGAAGGGAGAAATATAAACGTTTATTTAAAAATGTTTAGGGAGGGGTCCTGGGATGTATAGTCAATGAGGATGAAGCCCTGACGTTATTTTTAGAATATTTTATAATCTTTTTTAAAATTCGAAACATTTTTTTAATAGAAAAGAAGGTATTGACATGGTAGTCTTCCCAAAGTGTCCCGTCTGTCTGTCCTTACTTCGGTGACGAAATCTGTTCTATCCATCAGATCTTAAGAATCATTTTTTTCATCGAAAGATAGGACAGCAGGGACCTAACTTCATACTTTTTGTTCTTCTGTTTGTACGTCCATACGGACATCTGTCATCTTGTCATGTCGACGAATGACCCATTAAAGTAGCATTGGAATTTAATTTTTAGTCATTTAAATTACTGTTGCCCCATCAGCAATATCACGAAAAACCTTATTTGAAATGTTAAAGATTATTAATTTTTTCTTTGTAAATCGATTTGGAATGGCGTTTAATGTTTATTATATTTGTTTACTAAGAAAGTGGTTCACAGTGTTACTTTTTTTGCTTAAAGAGCTAATTGGTATTAATTTACAATTAAATTCCTTTAATTATCAGTGCAATTTGGAGTTATTTCATGTTTATCATTGCCAAATGTTCTGAATATATCAGTTTTTTTCAAATATTATAGTTATTGATAATTACAAGAATCTCGTGTAATTTAAGGTGAGATTTTCAAAGCATTGCCAAAGATCACGGAAAGGATGCTACAGGATTGTGACTCGTTCAATTTTACATAATTATTCTTCAAACTGCAAATAAATTTAGCAAACTATAAAGATTATTTATTTAATTTGCTGAAAAAAATGTAATTATAGTGGCCAATTTATAGAGTTGAAGATTCAAATTGTAACTGAATGCTGGGTTAGTCTATATTTGTTCTGAAGTTATAATTCTTGTGCGGAAGTGGTTATATGTGGCAGTTAATGTTATTATAATACCCTTGCGTTTCGACGAGAATTTCATTCTAGTACTTAAGTAACTGCACATGTAGGCTTTTTAATTCTTTAAGAACTTCTCGAGCAACATTCAAGAACATGTGTCGTTTGGTGGCAGAGTACTGAAAGTTTAATGTGCCAATCACTCAGTCCGACGCTATTTTAGAGGCCTTGAAAAGTTGCAAAAAAACACGTCAAGATTTCCCGGCTCCAAAGGTGTGCAATGTAGAAAGCTTCTTTCAGAACGAATGTACAGATTAGTGGCGGGAGTAAGGCTTGTAATAAAGAGACCAGTGTCTAATTTACAAGAGCAACCGAATGAACAAATTGACAAACTGCCACTAGCAATACAAAAGGTTCCTGCACATGTTTTTGAAGACCATAAACCCGCGTTTGTTTGTATCTTGCTGACCTTATTATTGCCTTTAAAACTGCTAATACGACAGATTCATTATACATTGGGGTTTCTACTTTGCATTAGTATGCCATTAAGTTTAACAAACATAAGGATTGCTACGCCAACAATTAAAAGTACGGAACTAGATTTAAGGGGTCATAGTCTTAAAAATGTGTAAAGAAGGTACTACAAAACATAGTTTGATCTTTCATGCAATTTTTAACTACTCAATATAAAAGTATAATTTTTTTTATATGCAATTCTATAAGATTTACTTATTATAAAACAAATTTTAAAATTTATGAAACTTCAGCCAAAACTAAAATAAATGATAACAAACATAAGACTATTGGAACACATTGGGATTAGGCTTGCGCGCAAAATTTTGAGGTCAAAATTGAAGAAATGACAAAGAAAATGATTTTATATTGTACAAATATGTACAAAAAAAGACTTATACCTAATTTCTGAACTCAATTTTAATAAGTAATTATTTTCAGAGTTTTTTTCTTAAATTTTTATTTTTTTTTTAGAAAAAAGCTCTTAACGAAAAAAGCTTTTTTTCTAATTAAAATTGAGCTCAGAATTTAGGTACAAGTCTGTTTGTACATATTTGTACAATATAAAGTCATTTTCTTGCTCATTTCTTCAATTTTGACCTTAAAATTTGGCACGCAAGCCTAATCCCAATGTGTTCAAATAGTTTTATGTTTGTTATCATTTATTTTAGTTTTGGCTGAAGTTTCATAAATTTTAAAATTTGTTATATAATAAATAAATTTTATAAAATTACATACATAATAAATATACTTATATGTTGAGTAGTTAAAAAATTACATTAAAGATCACCTTCTTTGCACATTTTTAAGACTTCTATGACCCCTTAAGAACAATACTGTTTATGTGCCGAAGCTAAACTAGTATTCCGAAGTTTACAGGGATGACTTTAGAGCAGTTCACAGCGTTATCAAATCTCGGTAATTATAAATAGAAATATAATGTATTAGTACGAGCAAACCAGAAAAGAAATCGTTTCCTGAAAGATCGTAATATTAACAAAATAAATATAATTTATTAAACAAATAAAAAAATTTAATGAAAGAGAAATAACCAAACAACACAATTTTTTTTTCCCTCCAGAACATCGTCCGGGCTCGCAAAAGAGTACCGGAACCAGTTTTCGTTAGTCTAAACCTGATTACAATCGAATAATCTTTATCTTGTGATTGAGAAAGCTTGCCGTGCTCCACTCCCCAGAAAGAGAAACGTATCCCCTTTTTTAAATCGCCAGACGCATCATTTGGCGAAAATTTGTAACGCCACCTGGCGAGTCAGAATCAAAATAAAGTTGGCTGATAAATCCTCTTAAAAACCAAAAAGTTAGCGACCCCTGAGGAAGGGCAATTTGGACGGTGCTGCCACCACTTTAAGGAGAAAAGTGCTGCGAAAAAATAAAATGTAATACTAAAATTAATTTTATTTTTTCGTAGCACTTTTCTCCTTAAAGTGGTGGCGAAAATTTCAAAAAAAAAAACCCCTTAAAAACACAAGCTGCATTTTCGAATATTTTTAGTGACTTTACAAAAACGTGAGACGCTTTTCTAGTATTTTTATAATATTTTGTGGTAATTTTTGAATTAAATGGTATTTTTTCACAGTAATTTTTCTCATTAAAGGCATGGCAACACTGGCCAAATATCCCCTTCACTTGGGTCATGCGCGCCCTGTCGTTAGCATTTAAGATCACGTGATCTGCCAATCTAGTACTTTATATGATATCTATGGAGGGTAGGGTATTTTACATATATATTCCGACTTGTGTGCTTGCTCAGTGAGCCGCTTATAAGTCTTCGTCAAATAAGACAGACACAGAAAGATTTTTTACTGTCACAAAGAGAGGAAATACACCCAGGGCGAAGGCGGGAATCGAACCCGCGCCCGTTACAGCACGCAGACTGCTGGCCAGCGATGCTTACCACTCGGCCATCCGGGCCCCATATCTATGGAACAAACTCAGTGCAATTTCCATAAGCATGCCGCTTATCTTCGGCACATTTACCTGTCAGATCTCCTTTAATATCTCCGGTATCGAAATCCCCTTGAAATCACCACGAGGAAGCGATAATAGTCCTGAGATCCTATTAGCCAAGTCTGTAATTTGCGGTACTTGAACAAGCTTACCAGTTTCTGTTGCGTGGCTCAAAATATTTCAATTGTAAGAGAGAGATAATCCGTGTTAAGCTTTAATGTGTTGGGTATGAAAGCTTCATTAGATTTAACCTTGGAGGGTGATCAAGTGGAATCTGAGGTAATGATCAATGAAAAAAATGTTTGTGTGTAATTATATCTGAAAATGTGGAGTGTTTAAATCCTCTAACAATACAAGGGCTTATGATTTTGAGATATATGTTAAAGTACTGACATGACATCTTGAAGAACGTCTTTGACTAAAGGGCAGAACACGTTAGTGATATAATTTCGAAATAGTTATTTTAGTTTCTATTTTTGCAGTAATATTTACTAGGTCTATATTTTTTGGTCTGTAGATATATTTTTGTCTGTAGCTTTCTTAGCAGTAAACTCATAAAATGCAAACAAGTTATAATTAGTCAGAGTTTTATAACTATTTTTTTATGAATGTTACTTTGTTCAAAAATATTTCTTTTGGGATGTGTTCCCAATATTTATGCATTATTAAGAATTAATCGATAATTTCAAAAAAATAGTAATAATAGGACTTTTAATTTATTTTAAATCGGTACTTAAGGCTGGTATAACTTTAAATATTTGATAAAGAACTAGGGTAGACTAACCAGTGAATGAACGTTTAAGGCGTCACGTTCGCCAGTGAATGAACACCAGGATATAATGACCAGGGCAACCAACCATATGTCAGATAGCTTCCTACACTCTTAAAACAAAAGAGTGAAATCCACTCCAGTTGGAGAAGTGCATTTTCGACACCCTAAAGGCATGCATATTTTCTCAGACTGAGTTAAAATCACTCGTTTGGAGTGATCCTGTCGGAGGTTTAACACACAAAGGATCCACTCCAAAAGGAGAAGTGCATTTTCCAGTCTGGAGGAGTGAAATCCACTCAGACTGAGGCAAATTGGGAGTGTTTGTTTTAAGAGTGTACTACATGAAAGGAAGTCACTGTTGCCAATCCATATAGTTGAATGATTTTCAATCCTTATTTTAATTATATTTGCCAAATGTTCATTCACTGGGACCTGTTCACTCACTGGTCTGTCTTCCCTATATAGTATTTCAATCTTAAAATTAAGATTCGTCCACACAGACCGAGGTGCCCGTAATCCTAGCAGATATTACTGCAGATGACAGGTAAGGCTGCAGTAGCCTCAACGATGAAATGGACCTTTTTTGCCCTTAAATAATCAATCATTTAGAAAGCTTTCTTGTAGGTTAAAGTTATTGAGTTTGTAACCACAATGGTCCAAGTCCATTTGTCTAGATACAGCAGTTTACCTGCACTCGGGGGGCTGGGGATCACAGTCGGTTAAGCACTCGCTTAGCATGCGGAAGGTCCCTGGTTCTTGTCTGGGCATCGCCAAAATAGCTGCCGACCTATAAACGGCCCTTACAGCCAAAAATGTCCGACGAATAATACCCGTGTAAGGGAGTACACGTTAAATATCCTTCAAAGTCCTAGCGCTGCGTACGATGTCGCCCTTAACGGTGGCGTTGGGTGCCTATTCAGGTGTTGGCTCGTCACCTGACTGTGGTTCTAAAATACGACACCCGTCGCCAATAGCCCTCGTGTGGCTCTAGTGCGACGATATCCAAACCTAACCTGCACTCGGCATTACCTTTTGTGTTTTTCTAGTGCTACGATAATTCAAACTAACCTAACCTAACCTGCCCTCGGCAGAATACATATCTTCTATAACTATAACCAATCTTTTTTCGGTTAAAATGTAGTCATAAAACAATCATTGCAAGTCCAAGATAATTAAAATAGTTTGATAAATTTCAAATGTGCAACAATCAATCTCACAACAATCGTAAACAGAAGACAAGCATGGAAAATGAACAATGAAACGAATGACAAACTGAAAGACAAGCATGAAATTACATGCAAATCAACAATTCCCATTACATTTCAAACCCTGAAAACAATTAAAGCCAATGACCAGGTCTCACTGTGAAAATCATAACAAAGAATGAATCATTGATATTTTGATTGTTTATAAGGCGTGTAAAATACAATGAACATTAATTCCTTCTTACAATTCTCACGGTTTCTTACACCTTGCGTGATTAACAAGACATTCATTGGCGCTCCCAACTGCCGACCTAACCTCACACCTCCATCACCTCGTAATTTATTCCTATATTGCATGTTATAAGCAAATATAGCATTGGTCAAATCTTACCATAACAATAGCTTCCCACTTTTGTGTGTTAATGAGTAAGATATTTTAAGTGTCTTTTAGAGTTACAAATCTTGGAAATTAAAAGTCTTTTCTGTGTAAATGAGGTGTTTTATATACAGCTTGTGCTTTTTGTTGCAGGATAGTTGTATAAATTGCTCTTTTAATAATGTGGCTTTTTGACAGAATGAATCTAGTAAGCACGCGTGAAAAGTAATCATAGCTTCGCAATTTTATGTGAACTCGTAAAATGTCTTGTTGCATTTCGAAACCTAATGGCATAAAACTTCCTTAAAGGTGTAATGGATTTTATTTGCCTGTTATGAAGTGAAACTCTGTTTATAACCCTGGTTAAATCTATCAGATTTGCGCATTTACGCAAATTAAAATATAAAGATTCTGTATAATAATTATATACGACATAAATTTTAAGATCATGTTTATCAATATGTTCTGCTTTTCTAAAGCATGTAAATTTTAAAACTTGCCCATGTAAGCGAATTCTTGCATAGATCTGAATGATTCAAACATCAGAATATCAATAAAAATGCAAGATTTAAGTTAATGTCGTTGAACATTTTTTAGGCTAAATAAAATATTTATATACTGTATAGGTTAATGTTCGACTCTTTCTTTTATTATTATAGATGTATGGGCTGATTTTTACATATGATTTTGTGTACATTCAGCATTAATTCTTGAATTAACATATTTTAATTATTCATTGGTGCTCATATACAGTTATTTTTTTATTCTATTCAAAATATTTTAGATTTTAGTTTCTTTTACGTATTTTGAATTTCATCGCCTTCATTTAGTTTCTGTTAAATAATGAAAGCAAATATTTTGAAAAATCAGATGTTGGAATCTTGAAAAGAACTTCGAAGCATATTTAACGGTTTCACTTGTATACTTCAAAATAAAAGTAAAATAAGTTTACTTTAACCAATATACAAGAATTTTAAAATATTTTTTTAGCGAAGTCATTCATTCTTAATGAAATAATTTTTAAACCTTTTTATTGAACGAACGAATATTTATACATTCATTACTAAAAAACACGCATCTACTTTTTTTAAGTTGAAGTCCAAATGCCTACATAACAGGGTTACTGCGCCTCTACTGCAAATCTTTCTCTCTGCGTGTGACTAGACACCAGCAGTCATTACCTGGGTGGAGCAGAACACTGTAACCGTGTCCTAATAGCACCCCCTCTGACCTTTCCAACACCCCCTATTTGATGCATCGAGGGGTGGAGCAGACGATATTTTGCTGCTTCCACTCAAATTTTAATCTATTAAATTTTGGGCGCGGTCCCTCTGTCGGTGTTGCCTTTGTCGAAAGTTGTAAATGTAACGGTGTTTATGAAAGATGAATAGCTTCATGTTAAAATGTATAATTTTCACTGGAGGATTTCCCGCTACGCTTCCGGGTTAAATATTTTAGTTAAAGTAGAAGGGTGAAGGGAAATTTCTCCGTGGGCTTGATGCTTTTTTCTCTTTAGCTATTGAGGTGTGATGCATTTGAATGATCAATAGCTTCATGTTAAAATGTATCAATTTCACTGGAGGATTTCCCGCTACGCTTCTGAGTCATGCATTTTAGTGAAATTAGAAGGTTGTAGGGAAAACTCTCATTGGGCTTGGCACTTTTTTTTCTCTTTGGCGATTGAAGTGTGATGCATTTTTCACGAATAATAGCGGGTTGTATGATTTTCCTTGGGGATTTTCAGTTTCAGGTGGACTTGTTATTACATAAAATGAATTCGTTAAATTTCGGTTATTTTTTATTGATCGGTTTGGAAATTATATTACAGAAAATTATAATTCGTTATATTAAAATAATTATATTTGCCCCAATTTTTTGGATAATTTTTTTTAATTTAAGAATCTTGAAATTTGAAAAGTTCACAATCAAATTAATTTTACTGGAAAATAAATTATCATCATCATTCGATTTTATGTATTGCTGTAAATAATTTATTTTGTAACTAGTTTAATGTAGCTTGTAAAAAATAATTTCGAATAATTATTTTTGACTAGTAATTTTTTTAATTAAGTATTGTTTGAATGATCAAAGAATAAAAATAGAGCTATTGTCATTTAAAAAAAAAAGCCATGTTTCTCTCCCCCCCCCCCCCTTTTTTTATCAATGTGTACAGTTTGTTATACTATTATAAACTTTGCAATTATAAAAATTTTTTTGATTCAAACCAATCATATAGCATAAAGTTATGACGAATAATTTGTTTAATATATTTACTTGTAATTCCAAAGAAACAACTAAAAGATACATTTTCGTTGTTAAAACTTATGTACAAAGGAGGAAAAAAAGTAACACTATTCGAAATACTATCAGAAAAGATATGGGAGAACAAAGTTCACCCACTCGTCGATAGATGTCGCTACACTGAAACACCATTTTTCTCCTATGCCGGCATTCAAAATGATCAAGAATTTTTTTTCCCCCACCTAACTTAAAAAATAGAGATTGTGTTATATATTTTCATTTCTATCTAAATTCTTTAAAAAATATTATCAAATAATTATCATTTAAATTTCATTATTCACTTTAAATGAAAAAAAAAACCACTGTCGAATTTATATTAGTATAAACTCAAATTTAAACACAATGATTCTGAGTACATTTTTTTTTCGTATCTTAGTCACATGAAAGTAAATAGTATCGTAAAAATTTAGTCATTATTAGCTGGCCTTATCTCGGTAAACAAGGGTTTTATAAATCTAACCATACCGTAGATAGTTTTGCCGATTTTTTTCTTAAATTCATACTTTTCGTTTTTGCGTCCACTTAATTGGTAGCTAAAATTTAGGCATATTTTAGTGAATATAAATTGAATAGATAAGTTGACTGTTAAAGATTAATAAAATAATTCGTATACTTAAACGATATATGTTGAATTATATGAGGAGCAAATATTAAAAACACAATCATCTCCAACTTCGACTTAAGCCACTTTTGCACTTAAACATCAACACAGAGGATATTAATAACTTCGTTAAGCATGTAAGAAAAAGTGGCTTAAAGCAAATTTGGAGAGATTGTGTTTTGAATACTCGCTCTTCAGATATCATTTGAGATTTACCTGATTAACAAAAGAAAAATGCAAATTAATAAATATTTAAAGGTAATTGTATGTTGATTTAAGATTGCCACATTATTTAGATTTGTTTAGTGTTCTTATTATTCTAAACTTAGGTTCCTTATTCCAGTGATACGCTAAATTATTTTATTTAAATACGATGTTTGCTAAAAGTAAGATTTTGTTGGAATTTTTTGAACTTTAATAATGATATTAATTAAGATACGTTGTAGGTTGTACCAAACGCAGGTTGTATGTTTTTTTTTTTAAATAATTTTCTCCATGTTCTAAATGAAGAAGAAAAATAAAGTCGGAGACAAAGTTAGTCCGGAAAATATAAATGCATCTTTATTTTGTGACCAGCAATTGACGCGTGAAAACAAAATATAATAGTTTTAAACCATAATTTTTTAGTTTCTTTAATTATGTATTTCAAAAATAATTATCCTTATCGCAATACTCAAAGTGCATTAAGATGCTAAAAAAAAACCAGTGCATAATGTTATCTAAAAAATGTCCAAAACTCTAACTGTATCAGTTGTCACTTGAGTCTTGACACCTTCACTTACTATAAATATACCCCTTCAATGGTTACAGTCATATATATACTACAAGTAAAAAAAAATTGAATTTAAAAAATTTTTAATCAAGCAAACAGAAAAACTCTTTTGTAAATATTTAAAACTTGAATATATATGCGTATTGACTATTCATTGGCCGACTCGGCAGCACAACGGTTAGAGAGCTAGCCTTTGAAGCTTCTGGGTTCTGGCTCCAGGATGTTTGTCTTGAGTATATGCAGAGTACGTGCTCATTAAATCAGTTGTGTCCGAAAATCCTGTGGGCGGTCATTGCGCAGTTTCCCACGGGTACAGGTCCCTGGAGTCTATTTCCCTCCCCTTCAGGGACATGTCTAAATTGTGGAAGTGGCTCGCGATAGATGGCAGCATCTGTCAAGTATGTGTGTGTGTGTTGTGTCTGTCTTACTTGACGAAGGTTTAAAAACGGGTCTCGGACCAAGCACACAAGCCTGAAAATATGTGTCTACCAACCAACTATTCAATTTCACGTTTTACTAAACACAATATTTTTAAACCAACCCTACTAAATCTAACTTGAATCGGCAAACTACAATACACGCTTCTTACAACCACTCACGGAGAGAAGCTCTTATTAATCTATAAATAATAACTCCAGAGGAAATTCAAGAATATAAAAAAGACTTCTGTGAAAAAATAGCAAGAAGAAAAGCCGTTCTGTTCGATCACAAAAAAACGGGACGTCTGGACCCAAAAGACAATAGAAGCCTTGTTAGTAATCTTCGGCATAAATGGCTTCCTGGAAGCTTTAGCTGATGTTCTATGTTCTAATGGCCGCTTGCGAGAGCCAACTGTACGGGGGGTTCCGAGTTACTATACAAGGATTATTATTAGAACTTTGGCGTGTTTAATGCCCCCTCGCAGCATCAAAAAACGAAGGAGTACTTCAGAAAAAATCAGTAGTAATATCTACTAACTTTGGAGTTTAAAGAGATTTCTTTTTTTGGGAGTTGAAGTTTTCGTGACCGTGGCCAGAAGGCCGATCGTGAAGTTTATTTCTTTTTTTAGAAGTATAAAAACTTTTTTTTTCACTCGTTTTGTGGCAAGGGTTGTTACGGTGTGTTTTATTTCGTGTTTTTTTTTCGGTGTACTTAGCTTCTGGGCAGACGTTTGTTGGACGATAAAAAGAGTTCTTTTGTTCCAACTATTTTGGCGGGAAAACAAGATAAAGTGTAAGGACAGGTGTCGATGTTATTCCTGCTTTGAATTTCAAACATATCTTCCACTATTGCTTTAGAAGGTTTTTTATGTCATGAAGTTTTGGAAACATGTACTTTAAAAAAAATAAAATTGCAGGAACAATCATTAAAACTTAAATTCCTTGGAGTACTATTCTTGGTGGGCGATTTTGACATCCAATGCAAACTGTCAACACATGTGTCAATTGTAATCGGTGAATTCATGTCAAATGTGGCACATATTCCCTCTAAAGCAGTCGCCAAGTGACCCAAAAATAGGCGTCACCAACTTTTCATTCACTCTAAAAAAATGAATGCTCAAAAACAACGAAATTTTCTTTAATTTTGACGATTCCGTTACTGGCAAATGCTTCGAGTTTTCGTTTCCTCAAAGTGAGGAAATTTGAATCGTCATTTTTATGAGGATTTGAATGTCGTCTAATCTAAAGAAATATTTCGTCATTTTTGAGCATGTGAGTGCAACAATGAGATTCAGTTTCCTCAAAATCAAGATACAGAATCGTCAAATCACGATCGTAAAAGTGAGGATTCGCGTTTACTCAAAAGTCACGTGGTAGTTTGACGAAACAATCCTCAAAATTAACGAAATGAGGCTTGAGGATTCATGAATCGTCAAAAATGAAAGTGTTATTTCTGAGAGTGAAGTGTCAATTGTAATCGGCGAATTCATGTCAAATGTGGCACATATTCCCTCTAAAACAGTCGCCAAGTGACCCAAAAATAGGCTTCACCAACTTTTCATTGGATGCTCCTTCAGAGTTTCAGTTCAATTCAGTGGTCGGCAGGGCTCTAGGAAATATCAGTCTATAGGCATAACCTATTTTGGGGGCCCCTTTACGGAAAATTTTATGCATGATTTTCAATAATGATGGTGCTATATGACCCATGTATAAAATTTTTGACACAATTTTTATCCCAAACATCGATCAAAACAATAACGTTAGGTCAATTTCTCACTTAAAATTGAGCAAAAATGGAGTGGAGCATCCGAATTATTTTTAGTTTACTGATATTTTGGGGATTTACAGCATCTGGCATAATAGAAACTTAAAATTTAAGGGCCCCTAAAATTTGGGGGACCCAGGCCCAGGCCTAACAGGCCTTATGGAAGAGCAGGCCCTGGTGGTCGGTATGGAACCTGCTTTAGTCCAGAATTTCCAAGCCCCTGAAGATGGACACATACGAGCAATACAGCTTCGCGGTGGTGGATTGCTAATTGACAGGGTGCTATCAATACTGTGGTCTTCACCCATGTTTTGTCCCCAACAGGCGACAGGAAGGAAATGCTTCTTCTGAGTTACTTAAGGGACGGAAATAAATACATTAAACATGTAATTTTTGTCTCTGGGATGGAGGATGCATTATGTATGGTTTGGCCTGGGGATGCACCTCGGTAAGGCTGCATAAAGGGCATCTGGCCATTGTTGTTTGTTTAATCTTAGCTGATCCATCAAACTTGGCTGATCTATCAGAGTGGTACATATTTAAGAGAACATTAAGTAGGTGGCAGAAAAGCTAAATATATTTTTTTATTCGATGTTTTATTAAGAAGGCCTGACCGAAATTGTGTATGCGTTAAAGAGTTTTGTTATTTCTAATGAAATCATTAATTATTCAAAATCAAGGTAAGAGATGAGTGCAGTTTCTTCACTTTTTTTAAAAAAGAGACTTGATATATTCTATCATGCCTAATGTCAAGGTTTAGTAAAATCTTACATTAAATTTTTTTTATACATTGTGTTCAAAATAAGCTGAGAAGTTTGAAAATACATTGATTGCATAAATTTTCTGTTTAAAAAAAATCATTGAAAACGTTGGTTTTAAATGAACCTGATATTGACCCATAAATATAACTTAACGAATATTTACACTCTTAAAACAAAAGAGTGAAATCCACTCCTATAGGAGCAGTGCATTTTCGACAATGGAAATTAGTGAAAATTAATTCCTAAATCTCTCGTAATCGCTCTAAATTGCTCCTAATCGCCTTAAAATCGCTCGTTTGTTGTTAAGATTGTTGGAGGTTTAAACAAACATAAGAGTGAAATCCACTCCTATAGGAGAAGCGCATTTTCGACACCGAAAGGAGTGAAAATTAGCTCAGACAGTTAAAAAAATCGCAGCTATCGGCTTCACAAAACCTATGTAAAAATATCCAATTGAGTCACAAAAAGCGACCTCTCAGACAACAAAAGTTGGGATTTATAGCGCCTCCGCTATCTTTGATTTTATGTGTCTGTGCGGTTAAGCTTGTCAAGTTAAGTAAGACGAAGCGGTATTTGAAAACCACTGAATTCCGAGCTTTATCGTCTCCGTGTTGGAAATTATGGTGACAGATCCCCTATCTCGGTCCTTGCACTGGAAAATCGAGAAAAAATACGGCCATTCAGGGCTTTACTTTGTCTTATTATATAAAGAAGGATATCACAGTATGACTTTTGAATTTCTTTGGTTTTGGTCGAATTAAGTTTGCCCTAAAAGTGCATAGATAGCTATTAGATATGGCACTCGTAATTTTTAGCCATTTTAAAATGAAGATGCCAATCTTCAGGCCAATCGTCGTGATCCGGTGGCCAATTTTGTAATTGTTACGTTTTGGCGTCTATATAAAAGGAAAAATTCAAAAGCAATGCTATGGATTTAAACTACTTGCCAACCTAACTTGGGTAAAATTAAAGAGTAAAAAGGCAGAGGGAAAAGCACGATTGGTCCGTTAGTTAGAAACTCTTGTATGGTAATATTTACATACAAAATGATCTGAATACAATTTAACTTTCATTCCCATAAAATAGACACATTTTCGCAAATACTGTTCATATCTGTTAGACTTTAAACGAAGTTATTGTTTTAAACATGTTTTCTGGGTGGATTTACAAATTATTCATGGAACTCTTTAAATACGCGGAAGGATCTTCTCCATAGCATATTTCTGTAGAATTGAGGGGTATAAATCCAAAAGTCAAAAAATAAAAAAAGTAAAAAAAAAGGAATCGTAATTTTAATTTTTACTTACCTTAGTATTGAGTAGAGTTAAGGTAAACATTATTAAATTAGTACAAATATTACATGTATTCACCTTTTATTCTCTATACAATAGTAAGGTATTAAAAACAGTTTTTTGCGATTTCCCATATTTTTACTTTTTGGATTTAGTGGCTTCTGATTCAATACCCCTCATTTACCCAACTTAGGCTAGCAAGGAGTGTAGGATTATACCAAAAATATGTTTCTCAACTCTAATTATTATTTTTTAAAGTAACTAAATATTAGGGTTCAAAAAAAACTTAATCGAATAAATTCAAAATGAACAATCTCCCTTTGAGAAACTTATTATAATGTATTAACATAAAGACTTGTTAGCACGTTACTTAAATACCCTACATCTAATTTGTATTCCAAGTTGTTCCCTTACAGAACTCACGTTGCTTGCCGAAGGTAATTAATGACTATTAATCAATATTAATAAAAACCACTGGCCAAAGAGGTGGAAACAAGAATGATAATTATACGATATTCTCCAAGAAAGCAAACTTGCCTAGTGTATAATTATTTATTTCACACTACACGACGTTTAATTTCCATTATACAAAAAAACTTTCGCATATAGAATTTGTGGCGAAAGTTATTCACCGATGTCCAAGAAAGTTATTTATGGCTACCTTTTTGGTTGGAAATAATTAAACCTTTGATGATCTTTTTAAGTGAGTTTAGGCTTCACCTCTGACGCGAATTCAAGCGGAAATTAATGATTTCTTTTGGCATCGCTTTTTACTTTTTTGTTTTTTGAATAACGTGTTTTCGGGCTTTTTGTAATTAATGATTTTTCTTCCTTTTTCTTTGTGGTATAGTGACGAGATTTTTAATATAATTTCTGGGGTAGACTCAACTGGACAGTGTCTGTACTTGTAATTAGATTCATAAAAATAAATTACATATTTTATATGTCTTAAAATTCTTAATCTTGCCAAAATTCTTTAATCTCCTGCGTTTATTAAACTGTTATACGAAAATTAAATTTATTTTAAGGTTATTATTTTTAGCGGGATGTGTACTATGATGAAATGTAGTAATTATTTTACAAAAATGTAGCAAAAAATGCATAATCAAAACACAATGCCCCTTATATAATGTGGAGTTTGGCTAGAACGACTATGCTTTAATGAAGATGCTTCACTCAAACTTTTATTTTACCAACTATGGCTTATATACGTTTTCGCCACAACAACACTTATAAAACACACGCCACAACAACAATAAACAAAGAAAAACGAAAAACACACTTTAACATATTGAATAACCTATCTGTGCAACCACGATTGACAAAATTGACAAAAATTTCACTCACTGAATGTTTGATCCGAGACACACTGCTAAAAAGTTGGCGGTTGGTTTCACCATAATAATGATTTCTAGTAGCTGCAACGACTGTGTGGTGAAATGTTTCACCATATTTTTAGATTTGATTGAACCATTTTTAAGGTTTTTTTTTGTTTCCGAATTCTGAAAAATGGTTCAACTGAATACCGCCCAGATGTAATTTCACCACCCAGACGTTGTGGCTCCTGGCAACCATTATTATGGGTGAGAGCAAGCACACATTTTTTAATAGTGCAGAAAGTATAAAGGTCAACTATTTACCATCTGGAGTCTCACGCTGACAAAAAAAAACCCCATAAAAGACACGAATTTTAATTTCAATGAAAAACGTGTCAGAGTCCAAACCACAGTTCCTTTTGGTACAATTTCCACGTTGCTGCATCCTAACCCCCTGTGACCAAAGATATATTAAAAATCGATTAAGTCCAAAGAAAAAAAACCTCCGAAGAAAATATCCACCAAATTCTTGTGGTATCCATCGATCGGGGCTGAACTCATGGGTGGCATAATTATGGCAGGGCAATTGTCAGAAGACCCAATCTGAAGAAGAGCCCCTAATTGCAGAAGCCATCAGGTTTTTTGATGCCTTCCGAGTGAATGTACGTGGGAGATATCTGTAATTTCATTTCCGAAGTGCGTGGAACATTCACAGCACACTTTTTTTTTGTTAGGTTTGAGGATGGATTGGATTAGTTGGCTCCACTCAATCATCGTTTTCACAATCATTGGTCTTCAGAAGGCGATGCTTCTTTGATTGTTTTATCATCTATACAAGTCTATTTCAGTCTGATACAAGCTGGAATAGTGTAAGGCCATCTGGATTATTGGATTCAGATGTATAGAGGTTCGGCAATGACAAATCTGTACCTTTAGCTTAATTGAATTTTTTTCTCTTTTTGCAATTAAAAGGAATTGTTACAACTTAACAAATTTTGTAATTTCTTGAATTAGTTACATTAATAGAGTATCCATCCTTATCAAAAGCTCTTGCTTGGCACAATTATAACCTTAAAGTAAAGGGAAACAGTCAAATTTGATGAATAACTTACTAATGGCAAAGGATCCTTAGAGGTCATATTTTTTTATACCTTATGGAGTGAATATGTGAGGGATTTCGAATTATATTTCCAAAGTATGAAAAATCGTTTAATTGGAACCGTTTGTGGGTTTGAGAATAGATGGAATTAGTTTTTGCCACTCAATCTCTTGCAATTTAAAGGAAGCGTTCTAATTTTATAGATTAAGTATTTTCTTAATTTGTTTTTGTTACATTAATAGAATACCCATTGACTTAGAGTAAACTCTTGTTCTTTTTGTTCTTCTTCTTCTTTGTTAAAGAACTTCTAACTGCAAAGGAATCCAAGAGTTCATCAGAGTTTTTTCATGCCTTAAGAGTAAATCTGTGAGGGATCTGTAATTCTATTTCCAAAGTATAAAAAAAACCGTTTAATTGAAACCGTTTGTTGTAGTTTGAGGATTGATTTGAATTGAATTAGCTGTTGCTGCTCAATCTTTTGAAATTTAAGGGAATTGCTCTAGCTTTAAAGATTATGTAATTCCTTGAATTTGTTACTTTAAAAGAGTATCAATTGACTTCAAGTAATCTTGCTTTTCACTACATAATCTAAAGGGAAATGATAAGAGTCAGATTTGATGATGAACTTCTAACTGCATAGACCCTTAGAGGTCATCAGATTTTTGTTATGCCTTATGTGTGAATACGTGGAAGATCTGTAATTTCATTTCCAAAGTATAAAAAAATTTAATAGAAAACGTTTGTTAATTTGAGGATTAATTGAATTAGTTGTTGCTGCTCAATCTTTTGCAATTTAAGAGAATTGTTCTAGCGTTAGAGACTATGTAATTTCTTGAATCTGTTACAGTAATATAGTAGCCATTGTCTTCAAGTAATCTCGTCTAACTGCAAAGGACCCCAAGTGGTCATCAGATTTTTTTTATGCCGTATGTGTGAATACGTAGGAGATCTGTGATTCCACTTCTTAAGTGTAAAAAAAAAACATTTACTTGAAGACTTTTTGCAGGCTTGAGGAAGGATGGGGATGAATGGGTGCTACTCAATCATCATTATCAAAATAATTGCGCATCAGAAAGCGATGTTTCTTTGATTGTTTGATCACCCTATAAGTCTATTTGTTTTGATCCACAACGCTTGTAGCTAAAGGGACATCTGGAGCACATAATACGATTTATAGGGTTTGAACTTGAGCAAATTTGCACCTTCAGCAGCATAAGCTTTTCTTTCTTTTTAAGTTTTGTCGAAGATTTACAAAATTGAGAGATTTGACATAACAGTTTGGTTATTTTTACATTGTATAATATAGCTATTGATGGGGACTAAGCTTCTAGTAGCATAATTATAACTCTACAGAAAATGACAAAATGCCCATGTTGAAAACTCCCAGTTACAGAAGCCCTTTCAGTTCAGAGACTATAAGAATTTTTGTTGACCTCTGAGAGAATTCGCGGTTGATACCTGTAATTTCAAATTCGAAATGCGAAGAGACATTTGCCATAAAGTTTTTTTGATTGATTGGATTAGTGGGTTTCACGCAATCCTCAATTTCACAATCACTGCTCTTAAGAAGATTATATGCCATTGATTGTTCCAGTTACAAGTCTTTTTTTATCTTCTACAAGCTGGATTTATGTAAGGACATCTGCGTCATTTCAATAAGTCTGATAGGGTTTTTGTTTGGCAATGACAAAATTATGCCTTCAGGTTCAAACTAAGGAAATTACTATTTTTTTTTTGGCATTTTATTGTAAATTGTTTCAAATTCAACATAATATAATTTTTTGAACATTAATAGTGTATTCGTTGACTTAAGAGTAAGCCCATTATAGTAAATTCTTAATAAACATAGATTTTATATAGATAGATAAACCAGATTTTTTGTGCTAAAAGAATTCGTGGGTGATATCTGTAGTTCCATTTCCTAAGTGCAAATGAGCATTTACTAGAAAGGCTTTTTTGATTGATCGGAATAGTAGACTCCACTCAATCATTATTTTCATGTTCATTGCTCTTCAGAAGATTATACATCATTGAGTTTTCGAGTTTGGTTGGTCGGTTGGTTGGTAGACATATATTTTCAGGCTTGTATGCTTGGTCAGAGACCCGTTTATAAACCTTCGTCAAGTAAGACAGACACAACACACACACATACGTGACATATGCTGAAATCTATCAAGCGCCACCTCTACAATTTAGACATGTCCCTGAAGGAAATAGTCTCCAGAGACCTGTACCCGTAGAAAACTGAGCAATGATCACCCACAGGACTTTAGGATTCAACTGATTTAACGAGCACGTACTCTGCATGTACTCGACAATCACAAACATCCTTGTCTTATCGGTATTCGAACCCGAACCCAGAGGTTCCAAAGGCTTACTCCCTAACCATTGAGCTACCGGGTCGGCTTTTCGGGTTTACAAGTCTGTCTGTCTTCTGCTAGCAGAATTGGAGTAAAGGCACCTTAGGTTTGATCTTAGTTAGCAAATTCAAACCGTACGCCACGCAAACTTTTCTATCGTTTGAGTTTCGTCGAAATTTGCAAAATTCGCCGATTTCATGACGGTTTGCTTTTGCTAATTTTCTGGTATATTCATTTATTGAGACTAAGCTTTGGGTTGGCATAATTATAGGCATAATTATAAATCTAAAGAAATTTTAAAATCTTAACTTGGTTAAGTCCTTCTTATTGCAGAGGACGTCAGGAGTGGGTTTTTTTTATTGAGTACTCACATTTAATCTCCAAAGGGTGAAAAAAAAGCTTATTGGATATGCTAAATTGTATATTTAGGGATGTATTGGATCAATCATTATTTTCATAATTAATTATTTTCATAATTACAAGGCTTTTCGAAAGGGATATATTTTTAATTGTTTCAATTACAAGTGTATTTATGTCTTTGACAAGATGGATTAGTGCAAGGTCGTTAAAAGTATTGCAAAAAAAATTTATAATTTGCTATGGGAAATCTTACTATATAGTATTAATTTGCATTGGATCGTTTCTAACTTTGTTGGAAACAAATTCATGAATTTAAGGAAATTCAAATTCATTTGTATGTTTTGAATTATATTTTAGGAAAATTCACAGAGCCATTGCTACAAGCTCTACTGTTTAAAGCAATTAATTTTTTTTTTTTAATTTATCAACGATTATATCTTATCTAAAATAAGTATTACAAGCG